>NQII01000827.1:158979-428926 GCA_002778355.1 Clitarchus hookeri | reverse complement strand
CCCCCCCCCCCTCTTCATCCCCTAGCGACCGGCCAACTTTTCTTACAAATGGCTGAGTAACTCAGTCCGAAGCAACGCCTCAGTAATGTAAACGGTGGAACGGGCGCACGGCCCTTCAGGCAGGAAGATACGTCCACAGAGAAGGTAAGCATACGGAAGTGAAATGGCGTTCCAGTTCCTTTGATGTGGACGTACCCATTCGCCGAGTGCTGCGCGAAGCTATAGCTTTGGCCAGTGACCCCGGCCCACAACAAGATTAATATGATGATGCGCCTCTGCCAACATTTCACCGCTGAGAAATGATAACACCTGTGGCCTCACTAAGTGCTGTGGTGAGACGTTAGAAATATCTACTTTAAAGTTGGTAAATTTTCAGCTCAATTAACTTTATTATCCTCCTCTTTATTATTTCATCACAATATACATACATCCGTGCCCGGTGGTCTGATTTAAATGTTTTATAGCTGTTTGCACTATTCTTTCAAAATCCAAACAAGTTGGGTTTTTACGCGTTTCTGATAACCCAAATATATTTTTTTTTTTAAAGAAAACAGGAAAAACAATACAAAAGAGCAAAAAAAATTAATTTTCATTCTGGTGTATTTATGTTACAAANTGTTTGCACTATTCTTTCAAAATCCAAACAAGTTGGGTTTTTACGCGTTTCTGATAACCCAAATATATTTTTTTTTTAAAGAAAACAGGAAAAACAATACAAAAGAGCAAAAAAAATTAATTTTCATTCTGGTGTATTTATGTTACAAATGGTTAAATTTAAATGTGTTAACTCTTGTATTCCTTTTCGAAATGCAAAATAAATTGTTCTTTCTCATTTTTTTTAATTTTAGTTTTTTTTTTAAACCACAGAATGGAAAATTAAACAAAAAACAACCTGGTTTTTAAGCATTTTGCAATATGAAAAATTAAGTTCCTTATTCTGAAGACAAATGATTATTAACGTGTACATTATTTTGAACTGTTAGGGAAGCATTTTGCACTGGTAGAAAATACCGTTTTTGCAATTACAAAAGTCGCAGGATATTACTTCAGCAGGGACAAACATTTTCCCTAATGTATTTCTGGCAATTACAGGGTTAAGAGAAATCTGCTGACTCCAAATAATCTTTTATTACTTGTGGGATTCTAATGCTTCCTTTCTCCACATACCCATACATTATTAGTTTGAGATTTGAAGAAGCCTCTAAAACATGAAACCATTTGTAACACTAAGAAGTTAACATTTATTGAAGATGGATAAATACAAAGTTAGATGCCAAGTCTTGAAAGATCCATTTTTTTTTGTGTAATGATATTGATAGAAACGCAAATTTTTCCAGTATACGTAAGTTTCAGATATGTGAGCAAACCATATATTCCATGTCCGCATTTAGTGGCTCCTTCACCATATCTAATAAAAGGTCTGCAGCATAAGAGTAAAGTGCTTTCAATGCTGCAATATTTGCATTGACTTTAATTGTAGTGTTTCAGCCTGTACGATAACGAATAGCTGGCGAAATACGTCAAAACAGTGTACGTGGTACCGTGCTTTCAATAACAAGGGAATTATCTGTAATGTGTCGCGTTGTTTTCCCCACTACGAAGGCGACCCAAAGTACTTCAAGGCCATCATTTTTCTACTTCAGACGGTAACGATACAGTGCATTAACAACGGTATCAGCATCAGAAGAAGAAATAACAACTTGGTTCACATTCGAATTTAGTGTCATGTGTGAGATGTGGGCTAGTATCGTGTAATCTTCTTCTCCATGATCACATGCCATACTGAAACATTCTTCGAGTTGATGCCATTTCTGATATTCAGGCATATCCCTTCATCATCCTTGAATACTCCAACCAGATAAACGGCAAAGATGGAGTTGTTAGCAGAATGTTCTTCCCGGGATATCCCAACAACGAAATATGACTGTAACTTTATTTTTTAAAGTGAGGCCGAGTAAGCATCAGTATCCATTGGATATGGTCTTCTGTCATGTGCTACTCCATACTCTACCAATTGTTTCATTCACCGCCTAAACCTTTCTTACCACTTCACACTACTTTCTTTATAAATTTAAACGATTGTGTCCGTACGATAATTTACAGCGAAGCTTAGAGGGTATATTTCCAAATACTTCCAACATATGTCTTCAGATTCAATTATTTAATCGCTACTTTCCTTGCAATTGCTATGAAGTCTGTAATACTTTATTTACCGGCCGCTTGTAGAATTCCTGGTACTGATTGAATCTGTAATATGGATTTTAAAAGATGAAGCGGGTGAGTTTTTTCTGGTTTTCTCAAATAATTTGTTATGGTCAAAATAGGGACGTAGGCCTAGAAGTTAGATCGTAAGACAGAAATTTTCTTCGATCATATCCTAGGTACCTTGCAATATAAATTAACCGCAGATCGTGAGCAGTTTTGTTTTCTGCATTACCTATAACATAAGTGAATGTTTTTGATAAATTTTTTTATCTTATTAACGGGCTAAAAAAGATAAAATAACTTTTCTTTGAACCTTTTTTCTTCCTAAACAGTCAATGCGCATTTTCTACGATTTTCATGCAGTTAACAAGATGAGTTCTTGTTGGACGATAAACGTTCTGTTTAGTAATAGTATTACGCAGTTGTCTGTCCCTTTCTGAACTCGTATTACTAAAAGGATTTCCTTTTTTTATGCATGTATGTTATTAATATTCAAACATATCTCATCAGCGGCAGTGGTGTTTCTTTAATAGTCTTGGTGCAAAGAGTATTCATCATCATACAGAAGACCTCAAAGCTCTCGCAAAACTTGTGTGAATTAGAAATGTTGGTGTTTTATCAGATTGCGGAGTACCAATGGACTTTTTACTGGTATGTTGTAATTTTGCTCTAGTTCTTGATCCATAGCCACACGAAATAATCCCTCCTTTGTTTTTCACAACAAAGTGCCCTGCAAGGAACTCAGCATAAATTTCACGAAAATTCCCTGCGAGATTTCCAAGTATTATCCATTCTATCTGACATTAAATATTTAAGAATTTTTGCGTGGATTATAATTACTTCAGTAACCTTACCCTTTGTCCATCGTAACTATTTGACTGTGTGTTATGGCACATCTCTATTTCTCAAGAATTTCTTGAGCAATAAGCATTCCAAAGCTTCAGTGAGCATAGAAAACCATCTTGAAGAATGCAGATAACGCTTTCCAGTAAGTACTCTATCAACAATACTTTGGCCAAAAGTCTGAGTTCCAATAAAATATTTTCCCCTCCATTTCCTACCAAGCTTTTCTCAAAACAATCCATAATGTATTTTCCCAAATGGAAAGCTTATAAATTGAAAAATGTGTATGCTCAAGAATTCTTCTGACCATAGAAGTTTTATTTCTCCGGCTATCCTGTACACACCTTCATCAGCCAAAAGGAATCGTCTCTCTGATTTACTGTGACCAGGCAGTCTTGCTAATGTTTCATGTTAATAAATATTATATGTCACCTTAAAAATTATTTAAAATAACTTTCAAATAGGAATAATAGATACGCCATATTAAAAATTAATATTTTGCAATTTTTTTTAGTTTTTTCGGTTTTGTTTAAAAACCGTTGAGGTTATCAAAATATGTATCACAAAAAAATTTTTGTATTAAAAAAAGGATTACAAGCAGTTCTAAAATTTTAAATTTTAAATTTAGAGTACATAATTATACAAGACTGAAAACTGACACTTTTTTTGCTCTCTTTTTTGTTTATGAAGTTTTGTTCAAAAATTATTACGTTTATCAAAACAACATAAACGAAAATTTGTTTGTATTTAGAAAAGGAGTACAATGAGCTATAAAACACGAAAATCGTATCATTAGGTACGTAGCTTTCTTAGAAACAAAATAAAGTAATAAGTTTGATATTATTTAATTTGGCGGTCAAGCGACCATGATTTTAGCTAAGTGACCAATATTTGAAACGCTCCTATATATGTGTAATAACGTTTAGCAATCAGATTTTGGGACATAAAAGTGCACACCTGAAACATTTCGGCTCCTCTACTAAAACTTACACTTTGTTTCTGTTTACTGTTCTATATAATTAAGTTTTCAAATACATTTTCTGCAATCCTTCAGACATAGTCAAGTTCCAGAAGAGATGTATTTAGAAATTTAATTTAATTTCAACACTGCAATATATGTAACTACACTTTTTGCAGTGTTACCTTATTCACAACTGCCTGAGCGCAGATAAAAATAAAAATTTTCAAGAAAAATATTTTATTATCTTCAAGCAATAATATAGTTAGAAAATTCAGTACTACCTATATAAATAGTACGAAGCTCTACATGTGCCCAGATTGCACGAACTAAACCAATCTCTCACGAACTATTTCAATATCCGCTCCGTCGCCTGCGTGTATCACAAGGACCACAATAATCACCTATCAAAACTTTTTATTACTCCACGCAGTCTTCTCGAACCTGTTGCCAGGTATACTGTTTTTGCAGTAGATCTCAATTTTTTTTTTTTACCAATATTCTGATTTATTGCTGAAATTTAAAAAAACAATAGGNCCTATCAAAACTTTTTATTACTCCACGCAGTCTTCTCGAACCTGTTGCCAGGTATACTGTTTTTGCAGTAGATCTCATTTTTTTTTTTTTTTTTTACCAATATTCTGATTTATTGCTGAAATTTAAAAAAACAATAGGCAGATCTGCTTTTTTCCTTTGCCCTTTTATTGCCAATTTTCAACGAAACCTACCTATTACTACACAATTGTAATGACCATTAGTACACATATACATTTTCATATGCTAAGTTCCCAACCCTGCAACACACGATATTTAACATTTAAATTTATAGATTTCTAGATACCGACGATCTCCGTGGTATCGGAAGCTAAGACCATCTCAGAACGGACATCTACCTCTTTTTTTTTTGTAGTTTACAGTGTTGTCAAGTGTTGTAAATTGTGAAGAGGACTTAGGGTAGAGTAACCAGACGTCCAGCTTCTAACAAGACCCTCTTTTTTTTTCATGATCTGTCCCGGTGGCCCGACAAATTTTTAACGGGACGCGAAATTTTCTGTTTCCTTCCAAACTTGCAACAAATTGCTGTTTAATTTATTAAATTTAATTTTTATTTTTAATTATTCCACCTCTTTAATATGTCAGATTATTATTTATAACCGTTTAAAATCATAAATACGTTCTTCAAGATGAGAGAACGCGTGCAGATTCGGGAAAGTAAAGCTCAGTCGTTTTTCCATGTTAATCAATTTAGGTTAAAAGGTCCACGTGCTTGTATGTATGAAAGAAATATATTGTTGGTAGTTGTTACGTTAAAATTTCGTTCATATAAAGATCTTGACACAGTGCATTTCCACTTTAATAATAAGACACGCTTTTAATGAATAATAGTCGCTGTTAGATTATGTTATTTGATGATAGAATGTAGTCACATTATAGCAATAAGTAGCCTAATATTGAACTGGAACGGTAAGACTTAGAAGGAACGCCTGCACTTTTTGTTATACTAGTGTACTCTTTTGTGCAGTTTTTTTAAAGGCACATTTTGTAAAATGTACTGTTTTGTAAGTTTATAAATCAAAATATCCTATATTAGAGGCCTTCCTAGTTGCCATGTTGGTCTCCTGTAAGAACTTGTGTCTATTATAATAAAAAAAAAAGAATATTTCAATGCAAATTTTTTAAGTCTACAAACTAAAGTATAAATTCTTCAGCTAACTCAAAACATTGTTTTTTAGAAAGTAAATAAGATGGTTAAATAGTAGAAAAGTCAGCAAAAATCGCTGTAAGTAGGATACTTATTCTTCTGTCAACAGTGTTTTAAAACTACAACGAATTGCTAGGGTAACCAGATATTTTTAATATAAAGCAGGATACTTGTCATAAGAAATGTGGTTTAAATTAAAAGAAACGGTGATAACTTCCACGCATGGTAGTGTTATAAATAAAAAAAGCTAGTGTGATCGAAAAATATAAAAAAGTACACCCATATAATATATGGATGTAAATAATACTCATTATTACAATTTAATTGTAGTTAAATACTAGAAGAACAGTTTAACATTTATATTTATTTTAAATACATTTTACGTTAGAGCGAATGACATCCGGAAAAGTGTTATTTTGTCAAATCAGTTCACAAAACTATCTGCCTGTCTAAATAGTATAAATCTCCAGTAGTTTTTTGTGTGTAAAAAGCAAGACTTTTCGCAGGACACTTCGCCAAAGAAGGACATTCCACGACTTTATTTCGTTTTTCGCATCATGTAGGAACATTTTCTGAAAACAACAGAACTCGCCTGCAAAAAGCAGGACGACTGGTCCCTCTAGACTTTGCTGTATATTTTCTGAACAGATTGCTGTATTAAAACTCTATAGTCGCTGCTTAAACTTCTGAGGAAATGGAACACAGGCAAGGGTTGTTTGTGCTGTTTTCTATCGCCGTCACAATGTTTCCCTACGGCCGGACGTGATTTTGAGGAGTTAAAAATTTTTTTACACGGAGGCTTCTTAAGACTTTGGGGCAAGCCACGAGTATTGTTTTTTTATCAGGTATTTATTTTTATGGTGAGTACATGTATATTTGTAAATCAACTTAATAAAAGTTTTTTTATGGTTTTATTGCTTAAATGAACAGGGGTCTTAAAACAAAGAAATTTTAAAAAAATGTTGCATTGACTAGAAAGTTTAATTTNGAATATTTCAATGCAAATTTTTTAAGTCTACAAACTAAAGTATAAATTCTTCAGCTAACTCAAAACATTGTTTTTTTAGAAAGTAATTAAGATGGTTAAATAGTAGAAAATTCAGCAAAAATCGCTGTAAGTAGGATACTTATTCTTCTGTCAACAGTGTTTTAAAACTACAACGAATTGCTAGGGTAACCAGATATTTTTAATATAAAGCAGGACACTTGTCATAAGAAATGTGGTTTAAATTAAAAGAAACGGTGATAACTTCCACGCATGGTAGTGTTATAAATAAAAAAAGCTAATGTGATCGAAAAATATACAAAAGTACACCCATATAATATATGGATGTAAATAATACTCATTATTACAATTTAATTGTAGTTAAATACTAGAAGAACAGTTTAACATTTATATTTATTTTAAATACATTTTACGTTAGAGCGAATGACATCCGGAAAAGTGTTATTTTGTCAAATCAGTTCACAAAACTATCTGCCTGTCTAAATAGTATAAATCTCCAGTAGTTTTTTGTGTGTAAAAAGCAAGACTTTTCGAAGGACACTTCGCCAAAGAAGGACATTCCACGACTTTATTTAGTTTTTCGCATCATCTAGGAAAATTTTCTGAAAACAACAGAATTCGCCTGCAAAAAGCAGGACGACTGGTCCCTCTAGACTTTGCTGTATATTTTCTGAACAGATTGCTGTATTAAAACTCTATAGTCGCTGCTTAAACTTCTGAGGAAATGGAACACAGGCAAGGGTTGTTTGTGCTGTTTTATATCGCCGTCACAATGTTTCCCTACGGCCGGACGTGATTTTGAGGCGTTAAAAATTTTTTTACACGGAGGCTTCTTAAGACTTTGGGGCAAGCCACGAGTATTGATTTTTTATCAGGTATTTATTTTTATGGTGAGTACATGTATATTTGTAAATCAACTTAATAAAAGTTTTTTTATGGTTGTATTGCTTAAATGAACAGGGGTCTTAAAACAAAGAAATTTTAAAAAAATGTTGCATTGACTAGAAAGTTTAATTTTTGTAATTTAAATATACTGTCATCTACAGTTTTCTTTGTTAAGTCTCCTGTGTTTAAGAATTTTAGGGCTGGCAACGCCCACGGGATGTTGTCTCGGCGCTGCGAATACTGCCGTTCAACCGCAGGACACAGCCCCACACACCTTTGTTCTCGAACAGTGGCGTGTGCTGAACTGTTGCGAGGTAAGCTGGCGTTATCTCTGTACTGTGCCTTGTTGCTTGGTAATTTACACTTCCACCAGTATAGAACGTNGTACTGTGCCTTGTTGCTCGGTAATTTACACTTACACCAGTATAAAACGTAGCTCGGCAGCTGCTGCCACGGGACGCTTGCAATGAACCCTCGCTGCTCGCTTGTGAGTGGTCGGGATGCATTCAGTTTCCCTGGTCTGCGCGGTGGTGACTGGCTCCTGCTGCGTGCACCGAGAATGTACAGCCGTGAGCAAGCATCAGCTTACCTTGCAACACTTCACCACACGCCACTCTTCTCGACGAGTCACAATCGCTAAATACTTTAGTTCCTCGAATCTACAAAAAATTTCTTGGTCGTGGTGAATGAGCTGTATTTACACTCTCCGGTTGTTTTAGCCAGATTATTCGGAAATGACACAGCCATACGTCAAATATNGTGAATGAGCTGTATTTACACTCTCCGGTTGTTTTAGCCAGATTATTCGGAAATGACACAGCCATACGTCAAATATTTTCTCAGAAGTGAACACGATCTCTGACGTTCTTGAAGGAGTCCCATAATTCTTTCAATGGTGAGCAGTGAATCAATCAGGAACTAGCAAAGTAAATGGCATACCACTTCCGCACCAATCCAATTTTTTCTCTACTTGTCTCGCGCCAGACCTGCAAATCATCTGGACATCTGCAAGTTTTAAGGGGACTTGTGTGTAACGGACTGCAGATTCCCAATTAATCGATAAGTCCGAAAACTCACACGAAAAAAGGTTAAAGTTTTGGAAGTATTTCTTTTAAGCATCAGAATAATTTTTGGTGTGATGTGAAACATCGGCCACATACGTATGATCAAACCAGGATTGAAGACGTCGGTATTAAAAAAAAAATACAACAAGGTTATATCTGAATTGCTAAAGACGTTCTTAAAACAAGCAGAAGAATGAAATAAACAGTTTTCTCTGTATAGTCTATTCACGGTTTCTACACACTCTTTGAATATAACATTTGAATAATCACCCAAACTTATGACGCGTATGGTTTTTCCCATTAAATAAGTCATAAATCACATACGTTTTATAATTCTGTTAAAATGAAATTATCTTGTTTTGATTAAATTAACCTTTTACACACAATTTCAACATCAGTTTTTATATTATATTTGTAATTCATATGAATAAAAACAGGGAGAGAATAGGTTTGTTGGTAATTCCTAGAAACATTTAGTTCTAATGCAAAATATTATTAAAGTAAGTGCGCAGGAATGCGGTGCGTTGTGCCTGTGGTGTAATTTTCGAGACTCGCTTATGCTTTGCTTGCATGAGGAAGATCCTGAGAGTAGAACTTTAGCAGGGCTTCAGAAAAGTTCGAAGTAAACATGAACGGACAAGAATGTACAAGGAGGAAACTAGGAAGATTCCAAGTAGATAAACACAAATCGTAACCTTTTTTTTTAAGTCCCAGGCTGTACTCAAAGTGGTGTATTACGTCACTGAAGAGAACGTAAAAAAAATAAAGCGGTACATTAAAAAGAAGGCAGAAGGTCGTTTATATATTTGGAAACAGGAAGTTATGATTTGGGCGATACCAATCTTCACATTTTTAGAATATCCTTAGCCCTTGTTAACTCTCCTTTTGAATTTGTGGCTGCAGTTGTGAACTCTTTATGTTATAACATAGTGATGAAACGTAAGTACGAGTTAAAAATCATTTTAAATTAGCAACGCATAAACTAGTACACTGAAGTGTGAAACCTCGATATTTTGGTTTTTAAATAACGAATTTGAAGTATGCTGCATAATTATTTTATATGAAGTTAACCTACTGTAACAACACAATACATACAGTGAAGCCTTATTCACAGATTCATGACTTGAGTATGACTTATAATGTGTATGGTTTCTTGTGGAAATTTTCACTCAAAGGAAGCATACTTACAAAAAACTTAAATGTATTCATTTTATTATATGGCTTCAAAGTGTATTATTTTTTTAATACGGTTTTATGTATGTTATAACACCCGGGATTTTAGAACTAAACACTACGAAATAATATCTTGTTCGTTGAACAATTTATTTTGCAATATAAACTGACAGAAAAATTTTCTCTCAATTGTAATATGGTGTGCGATAATTGTTTAGTAAATTGTATTATATATATTTTTATTATTCTGATTCGTTGTCGAATCGTTTCAAAGTCTAAAATATTAGTGATAAAAATACGAAAGTACTCTTTGTATTTATTCCTTGGAGAAATATTCTAAGCACTAGTGTATTATTTAATAAAAAAAAGAAAAGAAAATACATTAAATATTTTATTACTATACACCAAACAAAATTAAAATGTAACACACATATGCAAAATAAAAATATTTCTGCNACATTAAATATTTTATTACTATACACCAAACAAAATTAAAATGTAACACACATATGCAAAATAAAAATATTTCTGCTGAGTGTCGATTACAAACATAACGTTTCTAATGTTCCTACTGCCCCGTCGGGCCTAGCCACATTTATTTCCTTACTAATATGTTTATTTTTTCACAACAACCAAATAATTACACAGGCATGCTGCACACTTCGGGTGATAAAACCGTTCACGCGAACACAGATATACATCCATGCATTACCCGAAACAATTAAGTACCACTTACACCACACCACAGAGAAGTACCAGAATCTAACATTGATACGGTAACTGGCACCAGTCGGCAATTTGTACAGGCGCTTGAAACTAGCAAAAATTGCGTAGCTCGTGTGTGGTTATACGACAACATGCAACAGTGTTAATGTTTTGTGGGGAATCATTATTAGAATTTTTTGTTTGTAATAACTTTCCAATGCAAGACAGCCAATGCTGTATTGTGTACAACATTCAAGAGCCGCGGGCACGTGTCGTGCTTGCTTGTAAACGCCACATTAATTTAACGAAGAAAGTCTGCTCTTTCTACAGCTCATTAGCATTTCCGATTACATTATTACCAAATAATGACGTCAAATGACATTTTTCTGTAACATGAAATATAATACTCTTTTGGAGCCGATAGTTTCCAAGTAGCAACGGTTATTCCCCGGAACGAGAAACTCAGAACAAGCACTCGGTTCGCGAAACCTAGACTGGATAGAAGTAGTAGGTTGCTGTTTCCGTCGCAATACTTAAATAAATCCCCTGGCGGAAATCGTGAAGACAGCACCATCACAAGTGAAAGACGTTTCGACATTATAAATATGGTAAAGCACGAGCCCACACGTATAATTCCATCAACAAAGCAGGCAACAGGTTTCATGCACGGGCCGACAAGCTCACGAGCAAGGCAGTCAAAAAGGCCGAACAAATAACATGGCAAACTTCGAACGCGAGGTTAATATAAACACATTGCATTCAAAAATAATCTCGACGAACGTTCACAATAAACCTGAAACGGCGCAGGAACGCGCGCGGTCTGGAACTACATCCTGCCACTGCAGTTTCGACACAGCAATCCTCACGCCTGACACTTGGTTAGTGTGTGCTTACTGGCTACTTTGCCGCGCGGTGGCAACTGACGAAGTGGGCATGCCATCGCCGAGACACTGCTCAGCTGGCGGACTGGCGTGGAAAGGTTGGACGTGGAGTGTCGGGGGGTTGAAGCAGGGAGGGGAGCAGGGAAGAAATAGGAGGGAGCTAACTACGACGCCGATCAATAAACGCTCGCAGCGAGGGGTTGAAGCAACCGGTGCATGCAGGAAGGACGCAGTGATTTCTCAATGGAAAAAGACGTTTCGTTTTAATCACGCAATAATAAACTTTGTGTATTNTGCAGGAAGGACGCAGTGATTTCTCAATGGAAAAAGACGTTTCGTTTTAATCACGCAATAATAAACTTTGTGTATTAAACAAAAAACTGAAATAAATTAATAACTGTTTTTCTTGGTGACACGTAGAAGCTGCGGTTAGAGGAATTTGTTGTTTTAGTGATTCCAAAAAACAGCAATTATAGCACGTTGCTTGTCCCAAAATGTATGAAAAACGTGTAAAGTGGAGTAAATATTCGGATTTATTTAATGTTGGCCTTGAAAGTTTGTATTACATTTGTAGCTGATCCACGGCGTAACAAACGCACTGGCGCCGCCAATAATGAACCTTCGACGAAAGAACAGCTTTAGGGCGCAGGTCACCAAAAATTGCATTATTTCATATTTGTACGATATACTGGTAGACATAACACTGGTAGACATAACTTGTAAGTACTCTTCTATCGCATTAATGAAAGTTACGTCGCATTTGTTTGTATCATGGCATGTCGAAATAATAAATGGAGTATTTTTGGGCTATACGAATAAAGTGAACGAAAACTTTCTCACAAAAATGTAACAAGGGCAACAGCAAGATCATGTCTTAACTCATTTTAAATTATTCCTAGCAGAATTTATTTTACAAAAATCATAGACTGATAGAAATAAAACGTATGATAACATTTCCCTATTTTGAGCAAATATAAAACGGAGGAGATATATATTTCTTAGCGTGAGTACTAAGATTTTGTTTAAATCACTCGCTGTATCTTATTTCACTTTGAATTTTCTCATTTCAGCAACTAAGTTTATATATATTATTTGTAGGACCCAAAAACCTAAACATTGTGATTTTTACATATCGTTATGCTTAAAAAATATGCGGTTTAATATAAGTTACTTGATTATAAAGTCTACATGTTGGACAGCAACTCGTACATATATAAAATAACCAAAATTTTTTTGACCAGCGCCGTTAATCTTGTGGGAAGCAGTTAACTGTGACAACAGAAAATTATAATGTGGCATATAATCCACATACTGCGCANACCGTTAATCTTGTGGGAAGCAGTTAACTGTGACAACAGAAAATTATAATGTGGCATATAATCCACATACTGCGCAATATTAGGCCATTGATGACAGAAATCACAACTTTTACCAGTTGCTCATTACTAAAACTACATGGTTCTGTTGCAGCGGTTTAAAAATGCTGCCGTGGTAATCGGGGAATCATAAAAACACATACTATATATTCGTCCCAGTATATATTGTTGAGCGCGGACCAAGGTCATGGCCAGAGCGACGACGCTGAAGACCGCAGAGCTTGTAGAATAAAAGTTTGACGAGTCCCGTTAAATTTCCAAAAAATTATTTTGCTGGTTTGTTTTTTGCTTTGGAATGCAAGAGCGTCCCGTTCCGCCTAATAAAGCTTGCAATGTCAGAAATTTTAAATTAATTAACCAAAATGACTGAGGCTTAGTAAAACGTTTTTTTTTTGGGACGTCTACTCAGGCACGAAACTGTATGCGTATACGTTATTCATTCCAAGGTGACAGCCTGTATTTCTCCACCAGTCCGGGAAAGTTTTTTTTATAGTCCACCACCAACCCATATGTCAGGTCATGAGGAATCAACTAGCAAAAACTCAGCGCTTTTTCTATCGCGCTGTAAAAAAACAAATTTTATTTCGCTTTTTTGTTTGTGATGAAGTGAATACTTAACATTTAGCCCGCCTCCCACCAGGACGAACCGGGCGCAGTCCCCAGCCGGGCCACTTCCGGTTTTATGCAAGTTGAGAATCGTGCTGCACGATGCCGCTAGTCAGTGGGTTTTCTCAAGGATCTCCCGTTCCCCCGCTCTTGCAATCCCGCGCTGCTCCATTCTCGGCTCATTTCACCCTCGACGGTTCAAATCTCTCAACTCAACTCGAAGTGATAAGTTTTTCGACACATGGATGCATTTCAGCCGGACTCGCCACGTAGTCCACCACCTACCTTTCAGAATACTTGTTACGCTGTGAAATAATAATTATAAACAAAACCACTGATATAAATACGTATGATCTTCAAGCACGTGAATTCTTGCAAAGATAGGGTATTTTAATACACGCCTCAAAACAAAGTTTTTCACTGCCGGTATTTCTGAGTTACGATGTTGCTTACGGCCCAAAATAAAGTATGGGATGAAATTGCACGCTGTTTGTACAGAATACCACGCCGGTTCTGATGAACATATTTTTGTATGTTCCTACATTCCTAGCGAACATCCTTAATGTGCACGCAGTCACAGGTGGCGCAAAACATTTTTAAGGTGCGCATTATGAACAATGAAGGTCGCAGTATGTTATTGAAATGACTTATTTGCCCCTACAAATTAGCAAATAAGTTTGAAATTATTATCTACCGCACTCATACTGTAAATCGACACGACAGCCAATTGCTCTCACCTGGTCGATGGAAATGTTTATATTAATTGCCAGCTTGGAAAACATGGAGTACATGTAAGATTGCGCAATTTTTTTTCTAAAATGTTTCGGCCATTTTTGTAATATGTTTTAGGAAATTTATTTCCATCGTACACTGTTACAAAATCTTAATTCATAGTTTAATCACAGAATAACAGTAACGAAAACATTATTATACTCTTCTTTTTATGTCGCAAAATATAATGTTTCTTTCTACACATAACACGTTGCTTGTTATTTCTTTTTAAAAGCCGTATTTTTATATAAAATGATTATTGAAATAATCTAAGCCAAAACTGGCGAATTTTATACTATGATCCCGCTTCTTACACTGTGCAGTCTGCTCTTTCCCTTTTAAAATCACTTGATAAATACCGAAGAGCCAAACAAACTGGTACACCTGCCTAATATCGTGTAGCCCCTCCCCCAACCCCTCTCCAACCCTTTTCCCACCCGAGCACGCACAGAAGTGCCGCAAGACAACGTGGCATGGACTCGACTAATGTCTGGAGGTATGGCAATTCACNAGGAGGCAATTCACACCATGAATCCTGCAGGGCAGTCCACAAATCCAATCTGCACCAATTTGAGAAAGGGTTGCACGTCTGTCACGTTTAATGATTATCTTCAGTCGTCGTTAGTCCAGTTCTTTCACGATCTTTTTCCGGCCGCAGCGATGTTGAATATGTGATGTTTTACCGGATTCCCGATTTTCACGGTACACACGTGAATTGGTCGTATGCGAACATCCAAATGTTATCGCTACCTCGGAGTTGCTATGTCCCATCTCTCGTGCGCCGACTATAACACCACGTTCAAACTTAAATCTTGATAACCCACCATTGTATCAGCAGTAACCAATCTAGCTGCCGACCGCATCGCGTTACTCTGATTGGTTCCATACGTCTCTTATTTGCATACTCACGCATATACCAGTTTTTTTGGCTCTTCGGTGCACTTCTCTCTCTCTCTAAAATTTTTATACTCCTCTCACATTATCGAAATTGTTAAACGTGTTTGTTAATGTTATTTTGCAATGATAAGTATTGATATTTCCANTACTCCTCTCACATTATCGAAATTGTTAAACGTGTTTGTTAATGTTATTTTGCAATGATAAGTATTGATATTTCCAATTAATAATTAGATGTGAGACGAATTCACGAATATTCTGTATCATGCATACTCATTGAATTTGGGGGGAAATTTTTTTATATAGAAGATAAACATACCCTTTATTTATAAGATTTCCGTTTCACTGTTACAGTAGTTTTGCTTATCTAGTCAGGCAATAATTTTTTAATTATCACCCGACATAAAAAATTGTTTTTAATTTAAATCAATATCTTTAAACATATATTACATATATTTTTAATTAATTTCAATTACTTTAAGATTTATCAACACAAGAAATATGTGTAGTCTTTACGAGAAACTTATCTATTTTGCTTTTTAGTTAATCCACAAAATAATTAAAATATTTTAAGTAAATTTGTTGAAAATGAAAAGAATTATTGCAATATTTCTACTTTTAGCCAAGATTTTCCGCAAATTCATACTTTTTATGCATATTTAATTAAATATTATAATGAGAAATCAAAAGCCTGTAATGATAAAACTACACTAGTTATTTATTTATTTCACGAGATATGATGCATGGCCTCTATATTTTTTAGGTGTTTCTGTTTTCAAAAACGACAAACAAAACCAATAAATTAACACATTTAACGGTCGGCTAAGATATTGCTATCACACTTAGTTTATTTGAAATAATTTGAACGTTTCGTTGTTCACAGAATTCTTTATGAAAAAATTATATTGCCGCTGATTTGGAAATATTAATACGATATATTAAAAATCATATATTAATGAAAAATTACCACGTAACTATTGTATACAAAATTTGGTGGAAAAACATAAAGAAGTTTTCGAGATAAATATAAGTTTTATTTTAAGTCTATTTTGCTATTAAAAAAATAGGTTTACAAGATTACCTTCCAGTTTGTGCGTGTATGTCCCCTAAAATTATTTATGAGCACTTCTACNTAAAAAAATAGGTTTACAAGATTACCTTCCAGTTTGTGCGTGTATGTCCCCTAAAATTATTTATGAGCACTTCTACTGATTTTCACGAAAATTGGTAAACTTGATGAACATAGTAAAGGTAAACGACTTATTTACTTTTCGATCATGCCAGACACGTATTTTCAAAACGTCGGCAATTTTATATCTTTGGGTACTATATCATTTCTCAGGAACCCTTCAACATATTTACGCCAAATTATGCACGTTAACAGAATACACTGTTAGCATTAACTGCAGAAACTAGTGTNAACCCTTCAACATATTTACGCCAAATTATGCACGTTAACAGAATACACTGTTAGCATTAACTGCAGAAACTAGTGTCCTAATTGGTTTCCCATTTTATAAGTTCACACCACCATAACATGGATATTTAAAAACGAATTCGTTATCAGTTTAGCATGTAAGTAGTCATGTAATATCTAATCACAAAAATTAATGTCTTAGGTATTTAAGGAACTTTTTTAACGTGGCTGATATTATTTTTGGTCAAAATAACATAAATACTGAACAAGTTGACCAATTTAAATCAAACTTAGCAGGCTGTTATTACCTCAGGCTCGTCGTTATACAGAAAAGCACCCGGGGCAGACCTTATATTGAACCCCCTCCCCCCAACACCAGTGAAAAGAAGAAAACAAATTGACCCAATCCATATAATCGTTGAACATGGGATACTGTTACCCTGTAATAAGTGATATAACTTTTACAACAATGCAGTTGCAAGGAGAAGAATTAATATATTAATAAGGTAAGTTAATAGAATAAATATTTTTTTAAAAGTGTTAATATGATAGAGGTTAGCCTAAAGTTAAATGAAATTGGAAGTTTTAATATATTCTTATAAAATCCAGTAAGATATAGACCGCACGTAAAAACCGAGAAGCAAACCTGCGGGCGTGGAAACGTATCTTTGCGCGGCCCTTGGCAGGCTGGCGGAAGCCTGCAGGAGTGGCAATACTTTCTGTTGTGACTCACAGGAGGAAACACATCTGTCTGATCATAACGACCTTTGGAAGATTTTCAATCAAGAGACGATGTTTTGTGTGTGTTTTGTGAAATGGACGAACCCGCATGGAAATCAGTTTTAGATCTATACGCGTGTTGCAAACGAATGCGACTTGGCGTGCTTCCGGCTCGGGCGACTGCCCTGGTCTCACTCAGCCTTGGAGGCGGCCCTCCTTGTGGCTGACTGGAAATATGCTAATTCACAGCGTCATTTTCACCATTTTCGAAGAAAGCTCCTATTGAAAAATAGTTCCTGCGTAATATCTCAGAAATCACACAAGGAGTATCTGTCTAATACTGCATGCATATAGTGCAATAGGAAACTACACTAAAAAATTATATAGTTGTATTAAACAAAACATTTATTTTCAAAATATGATTTATATTTAAGGTTATATTTAATGTGTACCGAACCATTTTACCAATTTTATCCAAACGTTGCGTGCTAATATTGTATTATGTGTGCACTAAATATACTTATTCGCACTTTCTTTTGTGATCAGTTTTTTAAGATACCAAAACGTGTAACAAATAAGCGCGTACGTTATATCTTAGGAATCATAGAATCAATTCCTGCAAAATTTGGAATGTACATTTTGTAGAGCTATGTTAACCAACCCTAATTTTTTTCATCATTTCATTATATCAGACATTTTTCTTTAAGTATCAACTATGTTGGTATTTTAGAAAACAATGTCATAACTACCTTATAATTAGACAAATTTGAAACAATTTTGGCACACTGCCTGTACTATTAGAATAAATGCGCTTATTCACAGACTCTTATGATCACCATTTGGAACAAAAAAAACCCTTGGAAAAATAAAACTCTGACATTTAATATTCTATTCTCACAAATTCATAAATGATTAATTTGTTTGTTGATGTAATTATACAATGATAATTAGTGACATAATGATAAAAAAATAATTTTAAAATAAATCCATAAANTTGTTTGTTGATGTAATTATACAATGATAATTAGTGACATAATGATAAAAAAATAATTTTAAAATAAATCCATAAATTGACTGTTATAATGTTAATATTATATTATATACTAATTAATATATAATGAACGGTATACACATTAATTAATAAAATCTGAATTTCATAAAATATAGTTCTTTATAAAATATATATAAAATACGGCAGTAAAGGATATTTTTGAAGCAGCAATTTTGAACATTCATAATTATATAAGTTGATAGATTAATGTAAAACCCGTTTTGCATGTAAATTCAATATCACTATAGTAAATAAAAAAATTGGAACATTTTTACACTTATCCGTTATAATAGTAATNAAAATTGGAACATTTTTACACTTATCCGTTATAATAGTAACACACTCTGTAGAAAGAACTTGATTAACACATTTGTTATCTAGTAAAGAAATTTAGTGATCACATTAAGCTAGAAACTGTTCATAAATAGACGAGGAATTTCTGATATAATTACATTTGTGCCTTCTTTATTCTACTTGTATGCAAATTATTTTTAATGACGTCCTTAAAAGCTTCTAGTTAAAAGTATTATCATTAGAGATGGAACCAATACCTTATGCAACAATAGTGAGACAATTACAAAAACACACATGCCTTAACCAGGATTCGAATCAAGCAAACTTCGTACCATAAGATAGCGTGCAAATAAATAAATTACGAAAGCTTAATTTGGAGCATAAACTTCCAATATAATCAGTCAAATATTTTTGTAGCAAGGGTTTACTGACCTTAAATATTTACACAGCCGTCATTTTTAAAATAGGGGTCTCAGCCACTTAAATATTAATGAAAGTTTACATCGCTTACCGTAGCGCTACTCATGCAAAAATATCGGTGGAAATAGGTTGATTTTATAGCACGAAAAAGTTATTTTTTCACTCGGTGCTTTTGTACAAAATGGGCATAAAAAAAGGTTCTATATACAATAGGGAGTGAAGAGATTTGGGTGTCTCTTAACGTCGAGGTCTTGAGAGCTGTCTCTGTATACAATACTTATAGTAGATACCATCAGGAATTTAGTTTAATTATTCGACAGATATGACAAACCTATGCAAAGTATTTATATTACTGCCATTTTGAAAGTCAGTGTCTGACTCACTTAGATCATGTCAGTTTACATGGCTTTCTGTTGCAATACTGATGTGGGATATTTGGTGGAAATTAGTTTACTGGTTACGGAAATATGGTTTAAATTTTCCGCTTCATCACTTGTCACTTGCTCGCAAATATACTGGCAAAATAAAATCTCTGCCCTCATAATCGATGCTTATAGTGTGTGATGTTAGCATAGTTTGTTTGAAAATGGTATGATTTTTAATATTAATAACGTTCTTATTTAAATTAATCATATTTACTGTACTTAAAAAATGCCTGGCCAGTATAAAACATGCAAGTTTGCATAGCCTACCGTAGCANTATTAATCATATTTACTGTACTTAAAAAATGCCTGGCCAGTATAAAACATGCAAGTTTGCATAGCCTACCGTAGCACTACTTCCGTGCTAAATTTGGTAGGGATAGGTTGGTTGATCCCCGTGATATAGTATAAAACCTTATTTTTTTCATAAGGTGATGATCAAAAATATCAGGAAGAAAGGTTATACATCAGCACATTCAATGATTGTCGTAGATAGTACCAGCATATAAAGGTCGGTTGAGGTTCTTTGGGACGTTTGGCAGGCCTAAATAACCAAACATATTTTCATTGCTGTTATGTTGTAATATGTCTCTACCCTCTTATGTCATATAAATTTAGATGGGTTATAAAAGTATAATTTGTGGCCTTAATTTGTTGGTTATAAGAAATTTTTTTCTCTGGATAGGGCTTAAATGCTTAAAAGCAAGTTATGGGCTGTAAAAAAGAATTCTGTGCAATTACGGAAAAGGTCTGACAAAACATTTTTCCGGAAAGTTACGGGAACGTTTTCTTCAATAACGAACTTCCCATAAATATCACACACCTTCACGTGAATACATGGAATCTCTTCATAGATTGCTCTTAATATTTTCAAATTTCTTGTTTTTTAAAGAGGGATTACAGAAAAGGTTTAAATTTCGTTATACAGATATTTTACTATGTTTGAAAATGTTTTTTAAAAATAATTTAAAATATTTTGTACTGGAGAGGGACTTCAACACGAATACAAAATATGGATGTGCACATGTCTTACAACTTGCCTACTCACACTAGTAGCACGAATTATTAAGTTGCTAAATTGTAGTAACAACATAACTTTTAGTTTTAGTGTTTAAAGTGTGGGTACTTATTTAAGTTGAATTGTGTTAATTTTTATTCTTGCAGAAACAAATTTTAGTTGTAACAGTAACCTACATTCCGCAAGAGAGAATTGTTTTATTCTAACAGAAGAATGGTTCGTGTAAACTCGGCACTGCTTAATTCCGAAGCCAGAAACTATACGAATAACGGAGATGTTCGGTAATGTGTATATATATATATATATGAAGCTAGTTTCCAATTTTTGTCATAACAAAGAACTTTTACATTTATTAACTATACATTTCTGTAATTTTTCCCACGAATACACGTAATGTTTTAACAGTATATACAAAATAGTGTTATAAACAATTTATTTCAGAGATAGTAATTGTACTAAATTAAATTTTATATTTTGAAATTTAAATTCGCTTATACAATTACATTTAAAAATAAAGATAGTAATTGCTAATGTAGTAGAATTTAAGTACTATATAATTTATAAAATTAAAATAATATAATTCTATAAAAAACTCCTCTTAAATCAATGGACACAAATAAATTTATTGAAGCTACTTGAAATTTTTAGAGTTTAAAAATATTGACGATTTTATTGACGTCATAAATAAAATATTACGCGTTTCAACATTGAATAATAATTTTAAATTAATGACATATTTCATTATGGTAAAAATGTTAAAGTAAAGACTTAAATAATTTTGTTCACAATTTAATTGACATATTGTTGGAGTATTACATTTTTTAGTTTTACATTTAGTTAATTTTGTCAGATATGTTAAAAAAAATCATTTAAAACTGTTTTTGTTTTCGTGCAATTAAAATCATTTTTATACATTCAACTGTACAATTCATGTAACACCTTATTACATTTAATATGATCGGTTACAGTTTTTTTTAGCAGCTATTGACCATTAAAATCTTAAAATTTGATGTTATAACATACTTTAACACCGTCGAATTTTCTATATTATTTCTTCCCTATGGTAGCATAGTGTGTTTGCCGCCTTAATACTCTGCATTGTAAAATATTCCTTCCAAATTTTCTAAATTAGTTTTCCTAGAAAAATTTTTTTTTTGTTACGCAAACAATACTTAATGGTTTTGACTAAAGTCCCATGCAAAAAATTAGTTGATTACTAATCAGTAGATACATTAAACCTTTTAAATATAACATATTTTTATGACTGATAAATGAAAAAATTTCAAACAGCCATCCTTATATTTATTATCTTATTATATTTAATTTCATTCGTGCTGAATACTACAACATTTTTGCGATGATGTTCATGCCATGTTATCAGAAATGAATTGCTCTAATGGGTACTGCTCCTAATCAATCTCTGCATCTTCAACTAGTTCAAACAAAAAGTTACCATGGCATGAAATTATTGTGGGCGCATGGGGCGTGGATGCATATTCAAAAGGGTAAGTTGGTGGAAGTTGGAAAAATTTCAATTTCGTGCAGGTAAATAGAGTCTCCGAGTTGAGGGAAAAAGATAACGCAGTCTGAGGGTGAGCCAATTGTAAGAGTCAAATCAAAACACCACCAGCAGAATGGAGAGGTTCCGGTGCATTCAAAAATCAAGGTCTTGAGAATCAATGAGTGTGAAGCGAGATGAATATGAAACAGCTCAGGAATACTAAGGCGAGGGAAACGGGAGATCCCCGAGAAAACTAGCCGACCAGTGGCATCGTCTGTCACAATTACCCCGTGCGAAAATCCGGGGGCGACCCTGCCGGGAATCGATCCCAGTTCACCGTAGTGAGAGGCGAGTATTCTAACCACTACAGTTCCATGGAACTTGTCCGACAATTCAGCATTTCCAATGCAAACCTTTCCAACAATCTATAGCAAATATATAAACTAAAACAATATGGACAACCGCCGTTGGAATACATTAATCGCAAAAGGAAGTGACTTTCTTTAGGGATGCAGTTATTGTCATTATATTTTTTAAATATAGTAATTAGTCTAAGTGTGCTGTGGTACGATCATTGGTAATTTATTTTCCGAACAACCTGGCATGACAAAAAAATTAAAAAATATATATATTTTTAGTTGTAATTTTTCCACAGTTGAAAAGGTTTAAGTCAGCTTTATTTCCACATTTTCCTGAAGCTTCGGAAACAAAGAAAACAAATAATGTATTTTCATCTATATCATATGTTTTATTAAGGATAGAAAAAAATTGGGAAATTTTTTTTACAAATTGAAATAATGTAAACTTCTGTTAGCAGAAATCTAGCTCTCATATTTATTGTATTGTTTATGTTTCCGTTGAAGTAATTCATAATTCAATTTGCCGGAATAAAACTATATTTCCTTTTTTTTAGATTCCCACGCTTTGTGATTTATTAAAGTTTTTCTCTACTTTTTAAAGTTTCTGTCCAGTCTAGGAGTTCAAGAAGGCACAGTGTATAGGTATTCTGTTTATTTTGAAACTTAAGAAAACATGAAATTGCCCGTTATAGGGTTGCAACGAATTCCACGAACCCCCAGAGTATTTAAACCTGATGCAGCCTGATAGCAAATTCTCTTTTTTTTTGTCAGGTGAGTTCCCTATAATTTTAAATCCCCCACATGCCATGCTCCGTGACATTTACTGTGAGCAACTGGTTATTAGTTGTATTTTAACTGGAGATGTAATTTTTCACTAGACTAAGAGNTAGGGTTGCAACGAATTCCACGAACCCCCAGAGTATTTAAACCTGATGCAGCCTGATAGCAAATTCTCTTTTTTTTTTGTCAGGTGAGTTCCCTATAATTTTAAATCCCCCACATGCCATGCTCCGTGACATTTACTGTGAGCAACTGGTTATTAGTTGTATTTTAACTGGAGATGTAATTTTTCACTAGACTAAGATAAGTTTTTCGGTAAAATCCATGCTAATATTATTTTAATTAAATTTTGCAGGTTGACATGTTCGTTGTTATGTGTTTTAGTGTTTGCATGGGATATTAGTTATGTGCATAGTTTTGAGACAATTGGTTTATTTTAGCGCTGTATGGCAAAGACGGTATTTTATATATATGTCGAGATATGTCTTATTTTATTAGAGAGAATTAAATTAAGAAATAATGTTTAAATACAGCGAATTTGAGGTAACCAGATAGAGGGTAAAATTTTTTTTACGGATCAGAGAATGCTGTTAAAGGAAATTTGTCTTATTTTACTTTGTGTACTCGGCAAGTTGTCAATAGCGGCGCGCATTTGAAGGCGCTGCTCTCTGTCAGCGAGAGTCAAAACAAAATATGGCTGGTTGGCTGTGAAGTTCACGGCGGGTACAGTGCTGCTGCCGTGTGGCGTGATAAGAAAATATCGGCGTTGTTTCTCGTTGGCCTGGTAGATGACGTGAGACCCTATGTGCCCCATTGACACAGTTTGAATGCCGGCCTATAATCGATGTAGTACACGCGCGGCACAAATCTGAAAGCTACAATCAAAATATCGCACGCACAGAAACGACAGATGTTTACACAAAACCGACCTGAAAATGAAAGAAACTATGCTCGGTATACTGCGCATGCGTTTGTTGGTGACATTGGTATGAAAAATTACAAGTTCTCAACTCAGTTAACTTTACTGCTCGTGTCGTGATTTATAGAAATATCATACTCTATGCAGATCATCTTAACATATCGCAATCTCAATCAAAACAAACTGCCGTTAAAACTGCGCCAAACTCTCCACGTACTGGACAAATTCACTTCTTCCTCAAACCATTATAATCTTCACATGAACTCGGTGGTATCCACGTTCTGATTGGCCACACACTGAGCACGGCGCACACGATCGGGATTTATAGAATATAGCTTTACTTTACAAGATCTATAGACTACCCTACCAGGACGTCTCGTACTGCAAATGCGCTGCCATTGGACTGGTACGTGTGACGTTGTTTGAAAACCAAAACATCGCGGCAATTCAAATAGCGCATGTACTTAATTGAGATTTTTTGCAGGGCCGTTTCTAGGGGAGGACGAGCGGGGATTTGCCGGGCGAAGAGCTTGAAAGGGCGCCGGGTGACTCTAAGTTCATTGGACCAGGTTTCCAGATGACAAAAGTTGATTCGGCAAATTAGTCAGTTTTATAGTCACTAAAGAAATGCTTAAAGTCGCCCAAGCGGCGATAAATGGCATTATTTGACAAGCATGTATCCGAGTTGTCGACCGCTGCCACAAACACAAATCCCTGTTGTCTGCCAAAGGAAACTACGTCCACGAGGTGCGCTGGAAATACAAGAGGCCGAAACACCTCCTGTGTGAAAAGCCCCCTTGATTAATAATCACACCAATTCATCAGGCTGGCCACTATACCTGACTCAACGACGAGCTGAACCAACCTGGAACCAAAATACCCGCAACATCTTCAAGACGGAAGTATTTACAAGAAATCAACAAGACTCGCGCATCAGGACAGGTGGGACAGTGTGGTGCAGTATGTACGCCCAACCTCCGATAGCCCATCCATGACGACTGGTAACGTGGTCTCTGGTGCACCGCTCAACTCTGATGCCTACAGCAGGATGCCCCGTTCGTGTCGATTTCAATTGTTCTGAGGGGGGAACTTGTGCTGGTATGTCATGACCCTGCCCCAATGGCTGTGTTCTCTCTGCCTAACAGGCGAACCCATCAGTTGGCTGACCTTCACTCGAACATCAAGATAACCAGAAATAGCAAGACGGCTACTACACCTTCATCACGCTGCCTAACAGAAGACGGCAAGGGGAAGCGGGCTGAAGGAAAACATCGTCCGCCCTCGGGCAACCGCCCGGGCACATGATTCGTCTACAGCTAGATTACGTGCTCCACCTGCTCGTATTTACTTTTCGCCTTCGTGCACTTGCTAACACTGCAAGTTGAACACTGCATTAATTCTATCTTTACCTTACTGGCATGGAGAACTCACCCAGCATGTCTATCGTCATGGGTTTCCCCCGGCTGCCTCGCCGGTTTACCATGGACTTTCCACGGGCTTAATCCTAGTTTCACTGGAGGGGAGGGCCAGGCCACAAACGCTGGCTTGGCCCATCAAAACCTCACTTTGCTGATTGATGTACGTTCCTCCAAAACCCAATTTTGGTTTGTAGAGCGTAGAGGCCTAGGGTCCGGCACGCACCTAGAACCTACTACCCCTCTTACTTTCAGTAGTTAACCTACTAAAACTAAGCGCGCCCCTTCAGGGCCACCAAAAAAAAGGGGTTTTGTAGATCTACAACTGTTATACAAAGGGCTTCTATCAATCTCATAACCTATATGCATACAGTAAATGCGAATGACCGGAGAGTAGATAATACTCTTAAATTACAAAAAAAATGTTGTCGTACATGTAGGGTACGTTGCAGGAAGCACGGGGGTATGAAATAACAGGCGCTGAAATGTAAGATTTTTTACGTTCTACGGGGGGACAAAAATTAATATCTGTTTTCATTTTTCCTTTTGATACCCCAGCAATGACAAGACATATGGCATTATATTTGTGAAAAAAAAGGCTCTGCTTATCGGCACTTGTTGACTGCAGGATTCTTAATTGTTGGTGGCGCTATGACTCATACGAATGCTATGTTTCGCTTCTCCCCCCCCCCTCTTCCTTGCTCTCCAGTCACCCCTTGCCATCCTTTCCGCCCTAACAGCAGGGATATCAGAATATTCCACTGTAATTTTTACCACTGTGATTTCTCGGCATTTGCTGGTACTAGTACATATGTTGATGTGTATGCGTTGCGCAAATATGCGCGTTCAGTAATATTTACCTTCAAGGTGGTTAAAGCTATATAGTCTTCGTTTTGAGGTTACTACAAGTTTGTACTTGTGTTTTGAATAAATGTGACTTCAATTTTTTAAATGAAGATAAATTGACATGTCTAAACAAGAAGTTACTAATGAGCCATCTTTCCTCTACATGGGGGCAAATAAATTTTAGTGAAATTCTTGAAAGCTTAAATGGTAGGTAGGCGTTGACGTCTCATTAACAGCAATATCACTAGAGATGAAACCAGTAACATGTGATACAGTAACAAGAATATTAAAATTCACGAGTGACTTACAAGGGATTCGAATTCATAAAAACCCATAAAAATAAGCTACAGTGCAATAAACTACATCAAGGAGGTAGGATTCGGAGCATCAACAACGGACATTGTCAGTCTAATGTTTTGAATGATAGGGTTCACGAACCTGAAATATTGACATGTCCATCGTTTTGAAAATAAATGTCTGAGTCATTAAAACCACATACGTTTACATGGTCTTCCATGATCTCACATGAGTGAAAAATTTAATGGGAATTCGTTGATTGGTCTCTGAGATATGACATAAAATATTTAATTTTTTTAAACAGGGACATTTTATAAAAAACTGCCTGAAAAGAGTTTTTGTATAGGATGTTCACTGTAAAAAATTTAAGTAATTTTAGTTTCCAGCTCTAAGGGAATTTTCATGAAAGTAGAGCACTAAAAATATTTTCCCTTACTTTTGGTTGAAACTTTTTGTAATGTAAAGGAAGAATCGACAATATGACGGTGAAATAACATCATTACTAATGGAAAATTCCTGCGCATGGAAAAAGTAGGGTGTGCAGTAGATTTCTACGCATCTGCTAAGTGTTGCCAAATGCATAAATACTAAATATGACTAAATGGTAAATGGGATTATTATTATTTTTAACTTAATCTGACAATTCAAAAATAAATATCTAGAAAGTTATCATATTCATTTGAGGTTAAATTTCTCTATTTGATACGAAATGCAATTATTTGCAGTAACTTCGCAATGACTTCCGTCACCGATTCATAGTTGGTGCGCCTGCATTAGTATAGCCGTTTTTTGTGTATGCCCATTTACGTTTATGCGAAATACAAATTCATCTTATCGTCTTCAACAGTGATTTTGAAGAACGGAATGAATTGGATACTGTTACTGCATGTATAGATATTTTCTTTGGGTAAGTAATAAATATGTTATTTAACTAAAATATACTATCTTTATTAACCTAAACTAGGGACGTGGTCATTTGCAGTCGTGTTTCTTTTATTGATGAAATTTAACACCTGAGTGCTATTGGTATATTAATATTTATAACATAAACTTAATGGATTTTATACGTTACTACAGCAAATTGGCAGATGAGATCGAAAGTACCAAACTAGTACGAAACCCATTTGTACCAAGATTCTAGAACGAGCAGTTAGCAGTCGCCTCTTTTTGCTTGCAGTCGACAGTATTGTGTTAATAACGGGCAGTTGGTGAAGAATAAAATTTAAGCAAATACAATAAAAAAAATTTAATGCAACGTGTTGATAAGATATTTTGAACGATACACTTATAATGTGTGAAAAAGTTGTAGCATTTCTTGGATTAAGTGTTACATTATCATGTAGTTTATGACATGTATTCATTCCAGAAGTAATGTTCTACTTTTAAAAGTTATATGTGTTCAAACTTCATCGTAATATATAATCAATTTGCTCAAAAGTAATTTTGTATAAGCCTAAATGTTTTAGATTATGTCTCTGTGATTTGCATTTGTGCTTCATTCGTGTAAATTTAACACAATGGAAGCCATGTTTATGAAGTTCTTCATCATTTACTCCGGCTAGCAGACAACTTGCATTCCAAAATCAAGTGCAATTATTGGTGACTGCTAGATTGTGGGAAGCCGGAAGCACGAATGTTCATTGTGGAAACCCATTTGGATACACGTACATTTATATGATGCAAGGTGGATGCCTATTTGTAATTTGTAATCTATTAGTCGTTTAATTACAGAATTACAATAGACATCAACAAATCATTCCAAACCCTAGCAAAGTAATACAAATACATTATCGTGCAATACATAACATTCATAAGATACATTTATATTACAATATTACATATACTTGAATCATAAAGTTCTTACAAATCATAAAATAAATGTTTAAGAAGCCACCTAAATTATTTATAATTCTACCATTTGCAACATCATTGTCTGACCCATTTAAATAATTAAAATTACTTCTGTAGCATTTATAGTGTGCACAATTTGATACAAATTAGTTGAAATGTTCCAGTGTAACATTTAATGGGAATTTGTTTTATTGGTTATTGAGACAGGGCATAAATCATCCAGAATTTCCATGTGGCTATCTTCATAAATGGAGGACAAAAAAGTAATCTGGTAGCACATTCGATGATTGTATACAGCCAATACACAGAGTTAAGTTAAAATAGATTACATAGGTTCGTAGATATAGCACACAAAACAAAAATGACTTTATAGTTCTATAGCCACCATTCTGATAATAAGTATGTCATACTTAAAAAAATACATGTATATTTATATGACCTACTATAGTAAAACATGGTGCCTAGGGTGATTCTCTACGGTATAACGAATCTTTGCCCCCTGACTATATATATTGCATTTCGCCACTGCATTTAACCAGGTGTCGTTTAACATGGGTACTAGGTCGATTCGATTCGCAGTCGTAGTAGCAGTCGACCTGAAGATCCGTTGCAGTTGACCCGAAGGTGCCATTTAACACGGCAACTAGGGCGCTTCGCAACGAATTCTTAACGAATCGTTACCATCTGAAAATATATATTACAGTTCGCCATTGTGATTAACCGAAAGGTGCCATTCAACATGGAAACTTGAGCGATTCGCAAACCGGTTCAGAGGAAGACGGCGTCTGATTGCCGACAGGAAGGTATGTCAAGGAAGGTCTGTTCACCCGATGAAATACAAAATCAATTTATGCAGTATAGCGTACCAGTAGCTATTTGGATTTGGATTGGATATATTCCGTTTGACCAACTCCAAAATCACTCTATGTGGTATATCATATCAGTTGCTATGTCCAGGAAGGTTCAGTATACAAACGCACATGTCTAATAAACTGAAAAATTAATATATTTGACACGTCTGACAGCCGTTACCAATTTAAGTATCGATCATAGATTGAGATGCAGCCTAACATCGGTACGCGAATGCGTCATTTGTGTAAAACACGAAACACATTTAGTTGACTCATTTGAACGCGAATGCCTATTTGCTAACCGATCTTAGACTGAGGTTCAGCCTAAGATCGATATGTAAATATGTCATTTGTGTGAACCACAGCCAAAAAAATATATTCTTGAAAAATTTTTATGCGATTACCTGTTTGTGTACCGATCTCAGACTAAGGTTCAGTCTAACATCGGTAAGCAAATGCAACATTTCTGTTAACCGAGAAAAATGTATAGTTGACACATATGTGAGTCATTACCAATTTGGATACCGATCTTAGACTGAGGTTCAGTATCACATTGCTATGCAAACGCATTATTTGTGTGAATCAAGAAAAACGTATATTTGACCCAGCTACCATCCACTACTATATGTTTTTATTCAATTAACCAAGAAATTAGCATTTGCTTACCAATTTTAGATTGAACTTCAAACTTGCGTTCGTGGATCATAGTACGTATTGGGGTTAGGATGATGATATCGCAAAAGGTATAAAAGTGATTGATGAATAAAACATGGCTGCCAGTCTGGCTTTAACAAGGCTACGTGATTTATAGAGGAGTATTATTTATTTTATATATTATTTATTATATTATATATATGTATATGACCTCCGATGACCACGAATATAATTTCAAGACTAGGAAAAATATTTTTGAATGCTATGTAAACAGGAAAACTGTTTGGGAAAAACAAAAAACTGACGTCATCCTCTACACATTTAAAACTTGTACCGAATACGCTTTTAACGCGATTCACGCGAGTATATCGTCGCTCTTATATGGTTAACTTGAAGGTGCCATTTAAACTGGCAACTAGTTGATTCGCAGATCTGGTTCACTGCTCGCTGTTATAGATCGGTGAAAATTGTTTTTTTTTTTACTTCAATTTTGCTTACAAATTACATTTTGTCCAGGCTTTAGCTGTTGCAATGATATTGCGCACAAACGACACGACTTGCTCAGAGTCCATACTGTCAAAAATACGCACGATATTATTGCGGGCTGAACATGACTCTTTTGATTCCTTCAGCCAGTCTTTCACGCAATTCAGAATGTTCACACCACTGACCAAAGTCAATTTATTTTCAATAAATTATTCCTCCGTTTTTACCAAGATGCAATGTGCCGAGTCACAACCTCAGTTATTTTCGCTGTTTGCAGTTAACCTGAAGGTGCTATTTAACATTCCAACGAGAGCAATTTGATTCGCTATTGTTCGAAACTGTGGTTGACCCGAAGGTGGCGTTTAACATGGCAACTAGGGCGATTTGTAAGGGGATAACGAATCGTTACGACCTTGCATTTTACATAAAGGTTTACCGTTCCGGATAACACGAATGTGCCATTTAGCATGGCAACCAAGGCTATTCTGTTCTCTATAATACGCTGTTGCAGTCTACCCAAAGGTGCCATTTAACATGGCAAATAGAACGATTCGCAACCCGGTTCAGAGACAAAGATGACGTGTGATTGCCAGTTGGAAGGCATGTCAAGGAAAAGGTCTGTTTTACAGACTTCCCATAACTTTTACTATGTTCTCTTCTATGTGGTATAGTGTACCATTTGCTATTTGGATGGTATGCGAAGGGCATGCCATTCCATTTTAGCACATCCTTCAAATATGTCCATGTTCTCTTCCATTTTGGCCTGACGAAATGCAAAATTGCCTTTTCCGATATATATTACTATTCACCATTGCGGATAGAAGAAATTTAGAAATACTTTAAACCCCACTTAGCCATAAGGGCCATCCGAGGCGGTGTCGTTATAAAAGTTACAAAAATTTCACACAAAGAAAAATTAGTAGGGCTTGGAATAGAATTATAAGAAGAAATGATTATCTATTTATACGTCAGATGTTAAAGTACGGTGCCTTTGTCTCCACCCCTTCGCCACAACCCAGCCACCCGTAGGAGGCAAAGGGCTTTCTCGCGGTTTGTTTTTGTTCTTTATGTTGTGGCGTTTTGTTGTTTGTATATGTTTTGTTTGTTGTTTATATCGTTAGTGTATTTGTCTGTGTTTGTTTTGTTCCGAGCGGAGTGTAGCAGTGAGTCCTTGATTCGGACCCCCCACACAATCCGCCAAGTATGTTGTTTTGGAAGTTCCGGGCCCGGGGGAAACGGCCCCCCGGCCCCGCCCGCCACCACCGCCCCGGCCAGCCGGCAGCCTGCGTACTAGCTTATTCAGCCGGTCCACTCAGCCGCCATCGGCCGAGCCAGTGATGAAGGAAGGGGCCGACAGTCCGCCCCCCCGGGCCTTCACTAGTATTGTGTATGTTGTGAGTTTCCGATTTAACTTCGCGATATGTTGATTTATTTTTGAATTTAAATTTGTATAAACGGCACCGTGTTTAACATCTGACATTACTGAATTTGGAATCCCGAATAAGTTGTGAAATTTAGGTTTTTCCACATTATGGTGACAGTTCACTTGAAAGATTCAATTCCTATTGGAATTTGGATAGATGGGTTAACAAAATTTTGGAATACTAACAGGGCTTGGGAATCTATGAGGTCCTGCACTCCTGATCTTTTGAGTGCAGGAAGGCGGCAGTTAGTCTGNGTATAAACGGCACCGTGTTTAACATCTGACATTACTGAATTTTGAATACCGAATAAGTTGTGAAAAATTAGGTTTTTCCTGATTATGGTGACTGTTCACTTGAAAGATTCAATCCCTATACCTTAAACCTTAGATGGGTTAACAAAATTTTTGGATCACTAACAGGGCTTGGGAATCTATGAGCAGGACGTGAGGACTAGAAAACTCACGTCCTTCCGCCGTCAATCAGACCGCGCCCGTGAATTTAGTTGGAAAATTGCTATTTAAGAGTTAGGGGAGAGAAAAGTCTCTCCCCGCTCGAGATCTAGGTTCTACTATGCTAAATTTTGATGTTCTAATTTTCACCATTGCGGATAACAGGAAAGTGGCATTTAACATGGCAACTAGGGCGATTCATAAGGGGGTAACATCGTTACCCCCTGGCAATATACATTACAGTTCGCCGCTGTTGTTGACCTGAAGGTCCGTTGCGTTTGACCTGAAGGTGCCATTTAAGATGGCAACCGGGGCGATTGGCAAGGGGCTGGGGGGGGGATTACGAATCGCAACCTTCTGGCAATATAAATTATGGTTCGCAGCTTTCAATTAGTAAATAATTATTCTTGCACTCAAGTAATAGCAGTTCACTCAAAGTTGGAATATCAGCTTTTTTGGTTAATTGTTTCGTATTGCGTATCCAAAATGCTGGAATGCCCTCCGGATACACTAACGGGAAGTTTAAGACAAAGTGTCCGTTTGGAACCTGGATATGCCAGTCTAAACAATTAGGTTTACTCACAATTGTCCCACATTTGGTTTGGATATGCTGATCTCAAGAAATTGGGCAATGCACTGTTATCCCGTTTTTGGTTCACACAAACTGAAACTTTTCGGCCAGGTTCCATTTGTCACATGGATATGCCAGGAGAACGTTTTCGTTGAAATTGGGTCGTCGGAGGCCTACTGGACATGCAGTGGGGAATATTTCGATAGTTATTACTTGGTTTCTACTGGGGTATAAATGGATACAAAATGGGTGAGTTTGTGAACAACATTTTTCAGAACATAGGATATGTAATATGATACATTTTGTGCAGTTTGGGTATGCGATACGAAATAATCACTGATCCTTTGGATTTGGTTAACAGGTCTCTGGCAGTGGCAGTTAATTCGAGCTCCGACAAACTGCAGGAAGAAGATGAGGAGATTTAAATAACTTCAACACAAAGAAGATGTTCATCAGACAATTCAGATGAACATATGTAATTATTGATTTTAGTTCTTAATTTGAAAAAATGGAAGACTGTAATAATGCGATGGTGTTAACAAAAGAATGTTATTTTTGTTGTTTACAGTAATTTCCAAAGGTAATCGAGGTACAAATCAACAACATACCCTCTACCAGGGCGTTCGACATCTTGGAGGCGCAAACCAACAACCGATTCAAACCGACCCGGGCCTTCGACTACTTCGAGGCGCAAACAAAAAACCGACTTCATTCAACCAGGGCTTTCGATAACTTTGATCTGCAAACCAACTACCGACTTCGATCAACCAAGGCATTCGACATCTTCGAGGTGCAAACCAACAAACGACCTCAATAAACCTGTGCCTTCGACTATTTCCGGGTGCAAACCAACAAGAAAGAATAATCCAGAACCTAAATCAAAAACAAAATTTTGTAGTGAAATACAAGATATTATAGTTCCAGAAACTAGATCCAGTTGTTGTGATTTTCTAAAACTATCACAAAAATGTCAAAAGTATGGTTCCTACTATATTACGTGAGTTTTTTTATATATACAATAAACATATGTTTATATTTTTTTCTCACTTTAGATATAACCTGTGTGAATCAACTTATTCTTTACACAACATATTTATAATTTGTTGTTTTTTTACACTAGTGTATTATCTGTATTGTTTCCCATTTAAGTACGCAATACAGAAATANATGTCAAAAGTATGGTTCCTACTATATTACGTGAGTTTTTTTATATATACAATAAACATATGTTTATATTTTTTTCTTACTTTAGATATAACCTGTGTGAATCAACTTATTCTTTACACAACATATTTATAATTTGTTGTTTTTTTACACTAGTGTATTATCTGTATTGTTTCCCATTTAAGTACGCAATACAGAAATTTTATTTTTGTTGGTTTTTATTTGTCCATTACATTATTGCTCCATAATTTAACAAAATTTAACAAATGTAATCAGAACTAGACCAGTTAAGAGGAGTATCGCCGTTTCCATCATTGGCATTTATAATGTTACTAAATGTAACTTCATTTCCCACTGCTTCTTTGGCACAATCCAGGATGCATAGAAGTTTCGATGTGTCTTTGCTGTAGGCAGCTTCGTGTAGGACCATAACTTTACTTTTGATCGAATACATGTCAGCCCCAGTTTGTAGTAAAAATTATACAACTTCTACTATAACATCCTTAGCTGCGAAATGTTGCAACAAGTTCTCTTCGAAGTAGAATGGATAACCCACACTTTTTTCAATCTGGTAACTCACAATCGCTTCACGCACTTCATCGAATGCTTTCACCAACAATTTCCAATCTTTGTTACTCCCGTCCAACCTTCATCAATTTTTCACACCAATTACACAATGACGAACAAATTATCGAAGAAGTAATTGGTGTAGCACAGTACTATCAAGTTGTATGGATCCTTGGGCGTAACATCGGAACCATCATCAACTAGAAATTTCACAATTTCCAAATTTCCGATGAATCGTAAATCTACGCCCTGGATCTTTTTGGTGAAAGTTCAATCCCTCTCGTTTCATTCCTTTTACGTCTTCGAGTAGACTGCGATGGGCTGCCAAAGTCTAAGGTGACATTTCAGATTCGTCAAATGCATCTTGCGCATAACATTCCACATTCATGTTTCCGCCTGTCTCTCTCTCTCCACCTCTTCAACCTTGCTCACAAGATGGAGACATTCTTATATCTACAGATCGCAGCAAAAAAAAATACATTTTTGTATTCAGTTACTTTTTTTGCTTTTTTTATACAAGGAATAAAAATTTACTTGAATGGTATTGCATATTTTACTGGCCTAGAGATATCGAGTAGGAAATTTTGTTTTAGTATCCCATATTATTTTTATTTCCTATGTAAAGAATTTACTGGAAAATATCAGCACTATTTTATTGGTCAAATGTAAGACTTTACAAAAATTCGAGTTCAGATTTGTGCGAAATTGTAAAGTGGAAACATCGCCTGTTTTGTTCCAGCAATAATTACAAATGTTTCTTTGCGCAATATTTTATACTGTTTCACTTTCAAGATATCCGCATGTAAATGGCGAATGGATTGGTAAGACAGTAGTTTGACTCGCAATCCTGACCTCAGCATTTGATAGACGTAACTATGTTTTCGTTTATAGGATTTATCGAACAGTGCCTTGACCACTGATGAAATGTTTTTCATAACCGACTATTATTATTTTTTACTTCGCAAAATAGTATTCTTTTTTTTCGTTTGTGATGAAACATATTGTTAACACTTTGATATTTCTGGACTCGTCGGCCGGCACAACCACGATTCGTTTGTTATCTGAGCCGTAAACCAGTTCGATTAAATTTTCCCTTCTCAAAAGTCCATTCGATGTAAAATTGCTTGTACAGCGACCTATCATCCAGCATTATTTTGAAGATTATGTTGTTGACGTCCAACGAGCCCTTGACCTCACCGTCTTCGTTATTGTTCAGGCGAACCATGAATAAAATTTGTGAATGTTCATCAAAATGCCGAAAAATTTTGTTCAATGCTTTCAAATTCAATCGCTTCCGATTCTTCAAAGCCGTTCTCTTAAATACGCTATTGGGAATATCTAGAATATTTATCTTCGATTTTTTTTAATGGATAATGTTTGTTTCTACAGGCCGGACGATGAAAGATTTAATTGACAATAATTCTGCATCTATCAAGTTGTTGGATTGCTAGGTATTTGCCGATTCCTTTTCGATCGTAAATTAATTTTCCAACGATGTCATGCTGCCATCGAATCATAGTTTAACCTTTTTACCCCACCATCACATTCGCGATCGTTCGATTCCATTGCAGAGATGTGGAACATGTGATGTTTCCACTAGACATAAGTGCAAAGCGGAATTACAGCAGTTACGATAACGACGAACAAGCCCAGTCCCAAATGTAGTTGTTGATTTCCATTATCCGCCAAACCCTCATATGCCACCGGATGGCCTTAGTGTTGTGAGACCGGAAGCCTCAGCTCCCATAATTCACTGGCTGTTTGTCAAACAAATGCACCCCGACACTTTCTCAAATCATTGGGTCGGTGGCGAGGGCGGTGGGTATGTGAGTTTTTGGGCACCGGGCCCGTATTTAGGCTATTAATTGTCGTAGCCTATTATAAGTAAAGTTACGTTTCCGTGTGTTCGGCGGTGGCGGCGGCGGTGTGTATGTGGGTTGTTGGGCACCGGGCCCGTATTTAGGCTATTAATTGTCGTAGCCTATTATAAGTAAAGTTACGTTTCCGTGTGTTCGGCGGTGGCGGCGGCGGTGTGTATGTGGGTTGTTGGGCACCGGGCCCGTATTTAGGCTATTAATTGTCGTAGCCTATTATAAGTAAAGTTACGTTTCCGTGTGTTCGGCGGTGGCGGCGGCGGTGTGTATGTGGGTTGTTGGGCACCGGGCCCGTATTTAGGCTATTAATTGTCGTAGCCTATTATAAGTAAAGTTACGTTTCCGTGTGTTCGGCGGTGGCGGCGGCGGTGTGTATGTGGGTTGTTGGGCACCGGGCCCGTATTTAGGCTATTAATTGTCGTAGCCTATTATAAGTAAAGTTACGTTTCCGTGTGTTCGGCGGTGGCGGCGGCGGTGTGTATGTGGGTTGTTGGGCACCGGGCCCGTATTTAGGCTATTAATTGTCGTAGCCTATTATAAGTAAAGTTACGTTTCCGTGTGTTCGGCGGTGGCGGCGGCGGTGTGTATGTGGGTTGTTGGGCACCGGGCCCGTATTTAGGCTATTAATTGTCGTAGCCTATTATAAGTAAAGTTACGTTTCCGTGTGTTCGGCGGGGGAGTGGAGCTCCCCTCCAGCCTACCGACTGGAGTGAATGTTGTGTCGTGATGTATGTCTGGTCTAGTATGTCCCTAGTCTCCCGAGGTGTCCTAAACAGGTCTCCCTCGGGGTACGATTAATCGTTTCAACGTTTGTGACATTGGAGTTGTAGAAAGAACCATTGTATAAAAAATTAGAGTTGGAGGGGCCCCTGGTACCAGTCTCTGAACCCAGTAACAGTAGGGCCCCCCCTTTCTCAAGACATCTTCTTCCCGACCTGCAACAAACTATCAAGTCGGTGCGTCATTATGGGTTATTAATTTCAAAATTATATATTTATATATTAAATATATATGCGGAAGTATATGTGTTTTTTATGTTCCTTTTTATTTTTTTATATTATTGTTTCAAAAGTGTTTATTTATTATATAATTCATTTTATTTATCTTTGCACAACATCGCATGCACTGCACCACATATCCAGGGTGATTTTTGTTTATTTATATGCTGACTGCCATATAGTACAGTTTGCGTATTTTCGGTATGTCGTATTTTTTGTGTTCTTTAACTACAGCCCCAAAGACTGCAGGTGTGTCAGCTGGTGTTCTAAACTTCCAGACGTGGATTGGTGTAAAACTATATTGTTTAATCTCATTCTCTATTTGTTTTATTGTTGCACTGTTTGGTAGCCCTTTAATGACTATCTTAATTGGTCTTCCGTTTTTCGGAGCGTGTGTGTAATATTGTATTTCGTGGTATTATAGTTTCCTGCAGAAATCAGAGTAATCCTCTATCGCTTCCAGCGTCTTCAGGTGTTGTTTATTGATGAGTGTGATTTTCACGAAGTAATCTTCGTCGAATTCAAGTGCCAAGAATTTTATTTTCTAGGTGTTTGGGATGTACACCGGAGGCGCGAGTATTATTTTACTTGTCCTTTTTTGTGTTATAACCGTCTTGGAGTTCTTCTGGTTATAGTTTGAAGTATTTTCTTCACTCAGTCGTTATAAAGTGTTTTCTATTGTAAGATCTACACGAAGTTGCGTCTGATAGGCTGCTGGTGCAGTGTGTTTCCTATTGGGCTTCAGCCATTTTATGTTGTGTAGTGAAGTGTCCAAGGAAGGAGGGACCGATGTATCCACTTCACTGTTCTGCTTACCTCTAGTTGACTGCATCGAGTGCGTGTGCCTAAACGCCTAAGACAGTGGTAGCTTACCAAGCTACCCGAAGGGTAGCAAGGCTAGGCCAGAAGAGGAAGGCTACCTTCTTCAAGCACTGCCTGGTTGCAAGCGATTTATTTCATTCATAGCTCTTATCTATATATTGGCAAACGATAATAAAAAACTCAATATCGAGTAGAGAGATCGTTGGCTATAGATTTGTCCATCGGGTGTCGCGATGACCGATCTAAGATCGCATGTTATCGCTGGCAGACCATAAAACATTTGCCACGTGGATTTTTTAATGGCACTTTCTTCGTATTGCAAATATAAGTAGGCGACAAATACAGGCAAGATTTATAAAATTTTAGAAATTCTCAAAGTGTTGATTAGTGGTGACATAACGTCCCGTTTTCTTTTTGGATTGTTTAGTTTTGTAAATATCCTCCAAAAATGTGTTTATATCGACCAACGCATCGTCGTGGAAATAGGGGGGGGAAAGTGAATTTTCATCATTTTATCAAATATATATTCGCACTTGTGTTTTATGGAACCGCGAAATTTGGTTCTGAGCTCCTCGATTCGATAGGGCAGGAAATTACCGTCGTATAGTGATTTGGTCAGTTGCTTGATGTTTTGTTTTTCTGTACCTTTTCCAGTTGATTTTTTTTTCTGTAATTTTTGCGAGAGATGTGAGGGCATAAACAATTTTGTTGGATTATGTATTGTTTCAAGTATAAAAATATAGCAGTACGTAAGTTGCGAAACTGTAAATTTCACTTCGGAAGCCAGTTTTATCACATTCTGACATCAACAAGCAAACAATTACACCATTCAACTTTAATAGATAACTGTAAGTACTTGTTGTTTATAATCACATTCAAATGTGAAAAAATCCAATTACAATACCCGGTCGAGTTTTATGAATTATACTGTTACCATGAATTCGGATAAGTGACATCTTTGGTGGCTCTTTTCGCACTCTCTATTTCAGCATTTTCCTAAGTGCAAAAAATGAAATCGCAATGTATTCGTATATGCTGCCCCATCCCCCCTCTCCCGGAATTACCCAGGGACATGGCAGTTAACATCCGAATGATCGTTTTTCAGCATTGTACTACTATCACCCAATTTTGTATAATCAGAGCCTTTTATTTTGTCATTGAATTTCCATATCACTTATCGCAGAACCACAATTATTAAAATAGAACCTATAATAGTTCACGTATAAATACGCTGTTTCTTATACATGACCTTATATACTAACACAGTTCTCATTTCGGCCAAAGCAGTTGCGATAATGGAGGTTGTTTCGACAAAACCGACGAACCGATTTTGGCATTTTGTTGCAGAATGGTAGAAGAATTCGCTGATCCCTGTGAGGGTTTTCGTGTCGTCTTTTTCAAACGAGCAGTTTGTCCATCGACTGAATTTTCGACTCGATTGCGACAATTGCATTTTAACATATCAAATCCAAAAAAAAAAACTTTTATGTTTTATCTTATTATCGTGTTCTCATACAACATAATTATATGTTTGAAGGGGTGGTGGGTTGTAGTTGAACTGCAGCAGACCCCGCTCCACTCGTAGTCGTCGTCCGTTGGGTTAACGATGCAATGCTAGCACCGAAGATTGTATTCATTGGAACCCATGAATTTGTCTTTTAATTTCAAAACTGATCGGATTAACCTTCGACATTATTCAAACTATACATTCTGAAAGTTATGGGGAAAGGAAATCTCTAAACTTTGCATAAATTCAGGTAATGAAACGTATGAGAGACTGGTACATGAAACGTGTCTGAGATGATCATCTTGATTTGACCAGTTGTGAAATTGAATTTTCATTCAAATAGTCTATGTAAAAATGCACATCTTTATACTTTAAATCGTAGCCGAACGACTCGATGAACGTAAGTTTAAACTGGTCAACATGGTAGGTGGTTTTGTGGTTTTCAGTGGAATTTCGGCGGTGCTATCCGTGTGTTTTACGCTGGTGCACTTGTTGTCTATTCAGTCGGCCATGAATAGTTATTTTGTGGTATAGACCAATTTTCTAACAGAGTAGAAATTGCGAAGCTTTCTCGTATCGGCCACAAAACATTGAAGTTGTCTGGGTAAACGAGCAATTTTGTGTTGAATTATCACAGAGTCCATAATTATCATATTTACACTACCGACTTTATCTTGACATTAATGAATTTGGTATTCAGCACCAGATATTCTGCAGAGGCAAGATATTTCGGTTTAGATTAGTTTCTGTTCAGAATTTTCGTGTTGGTTCCTAATTTGCGCATAATCATCAATCCATTAAATTTCAAAATGGATAGCAGAACGTATGATTTCAAACCAATCGATACCTTGTACGAGTTTGGATCCTCCAGGAAAAATTTGTTAATTTCGAAATACAACACATTGTAATATGTTTGGATCCGCATGTCGGAGATGTCTTGTACGTTGTCGAAATCATTGTGAATTGTGCTAAACGCAAACACATCGTTATTGTTCGGCTTGCATGGCAAAGAATCAAAAATTTCATCATCTTGAATCCGCATCACCTTAGTTAGGTCGTGAGTGCCTACATGCACAAATGAATAGTTTTGATCGAATTGGTACCCTTTTTGTATCATCGAATGATTTATCGCGTGATGCGATGCAATTAAACCAAGTTAATGGAAACTTTTATGGGATCGTGGTTATTCCTTAAAGTCGATTTCACATTGTAGGACAGGGTATAACACTTATTGTTTATCAAAATGAATTCCATCATTTTCAGGTTAAATTTGTCTATTTTTCACGAATTGTACATGCCAACTACGGAATCCAATTGGGCGATGCACGAAAAAGCATATTGCGGCATGAACTTGGTAGTCGTATCACTCTAAGTAATTAATAGCACTAATGTGTTGTTTATACTAATGACTCTCGGATAATATGTGCAAAATTCTTCGCGGATTTTCGTGTCGGGATTTGTGTACATGAACATTCAAGCCATGCCCCAAAATTGGTCACTTTTATTATTTATTTTATCGGTTTCGTAATAGCACAGTTTGGAACACTGCCAAATAAATTGCAACATCCATTTTTTTAATTTTTTGCAGTCACCACTTTGATCGAATCTATCACTTAGAAGCTGTAATCACTACGATCTCGGCACATAAAACTGGCCGTTCTCGTAAACGTGGGACCAAAATGCAATGGAATGGTCGGATGCTCCAACATTAGTTTCATCTTGTAGATCTCCGCATTGGAATACATTTCAAAAAATTCTTGGAGAGCGATAAAGTCCCTATCTGAAGAGTACAAAGAGCTGTAACATCGAAGAGTCTCGTGAAATATGTAACCTCTGTAGGGATACAGAACATCGCCTGAAGTAATGCTTTTGAATTTCAATTGCGACATTGCATGTTGCATCGGTTCGGTGTCTAATTCGTGTTTCAAGTTAACCATGAGTAGGTGAGCAACCACGAATGGCATGGCTATCATAATGATATTCGATCCGTATCTCCTCCAATCCATGCTCTTTGTGAGCAGAGGAAGATAACTTTAGATCATGCTGATTAATCTGTTTTGTAATATTTTGTCAATCTCGTCGAACAAATACATGTAGATAAAGTTTGAAAAAACAAAGATGCGTAGAAAGAAAATGGAAAATTGGTACCAGTTCATGCCCTAAGGCTGGTAAAAATCGGTTGGTGGTATCCTTAATTTACTATAAATGGTTTGAATGGCAAATTTTATGAATTTCCAAACATCCTTCAATCAGTAACATCGAAAACTTCAATAACTTTGCCAAATTGCTCTGTATCTTGTAGCCAATTGTATTGGGGTATAAGTTTATTGCTGTACTCGAACATTTTCATCATGAGATCATTGCTATAATCTTTATTTGTCGATAAATACCGAATATGTTAACATTGGATTATGTTTACGAAACGAACAATATCTGTTTCTACTTTACTCATTTGGATTTTAACTCTTATAACATACTGCAACAGTAAAATTATGAGTCAGACCAATATGATTCCTATAGGGTTGCCAAATTTTTTACGAAATTTTGATATAAACGACTAGTTATGATATATGTCCTATTCATGTGCCCAATATTTTTTCTACCACACTCACTGGATTGGCATTGGATTTTTCGCGAAATTTACGAAATACCATTTTGCGACTGTTGCAGTGCATTCTAAATATCAAAAATGAAAACGAATTGATGGCAATATCTTCGTATGGTAGGAGCACACAAGTATCGGGGAAAATTTTGTTCAATTCGCATTCGTCGATGGCAATCGAGTAATCGGGAAACATCTCAACGAACAAACATCCTTATTCCATTTTCAAAACTTGAAGCGCATGATGTTTGCATGCTGCAAGTTGACAGATATATTTCGCCATCACGTCGGCCAATGAAAACGACTGTTGGAGTTTTATATTTGGAAATTTATTCGACTTCAAATACTTGGAAAAAGTGTACCAATCGAATTTCAAGTCTATTATTTGTTCATATACCTTTACAATCTTATTTTGGGAGAAATGCAACAGGCCATCGGTTGGAAATGAAAGTGAAACCAGAGCTCATTCAGATATGTATTATATTTTCGCAGAGAGTTTGTCCTTGTTCAAATGGTACAGGCTGGTCGATCGATCAAGATGATTTTATTTTTCGCCAAGAAATGACACGAGTCGGATTGCTTCCAGAATATCCATTTTGTAGATGGGAATAATGAGATTCTTATGACCAAATAAAGTATGTTTCATATAAACCATAGAAATTTAAATTTTCCCCATAATGCCGATAAGGACCAAAATCAAGTTTTCCAACTCGTCGATGAATGCTATGTAATACACACTCCATTAGAAATTATGCACTTGAACAGCGGGTGAAAATGGCACGAAAAGTAAATTGGGGGTGAGGAAGGCCAATCTTTGTTCATCGTCCATCGGCCCATCTCTTACCGATAAACATTCCACGAAAGGGCATTTATCTATGTCTTTGGGCCAGATTCCTTTGACAATTTTGATCACTCTCTTGTACTCGCCACAATACTTGAAAAAGAGTTCGTCGAACAACATTTCGGGAAGTGTTATTATAAAAGATTCAATCAAATCACAAGTTTCGTTTTTGATGGTGACCCGATATATATTGTGTAAAGAAGTTTCGTCAATATGCGATCGAATGTTATCCAATTCCCAGTTTCGCAATCACTGTACATGCAACGAATCTTTCCTCGATGTCTGCTTCAAAGCTATGGATTTCAAACCGCAAACATCGATTTCTATTTCCACTGCCTTGCTTCATCTGATGGGCACAAGTTCGCCCCTGTAGAACTTTAACTCGACCTGCCTGTCAAAATAAATTTTAAGCTGGTAAACTAAGTTGTCGGATTTGTTCAAACTTCTGATTTGAATTTCCATCATCGAAGGAAGTGTAAAACTATAGTGCAAAAATGTTTCGTCATCTTGGTTCAGAAAAATGTATAGCCTTGATTAGCGTATGTTCCATATTTTCGATGAATTCATCATTTTCAGCATGGATGATGTGGTGTTGAATTGAAATCCCCATTTCGCGAATAAAATTTTGGGGGCATTGGAGATCCATCAAGAAACTGGTTCTTGTATATTTCCTCAAATGCTAGTTTACAATTTACGATTACAAATTATTCTTAAAAGGGAGATGTCTTCGTGTTTATACTGCCCCAGAAAAAGAACCCACTGGGAAGTCTATATTTCGGTCGATCTCAGTCAATGAACAAGCATCTGAGGATCGACCATACATATAATTGTGGATTCTAACATACAGATGTTTGAAATCGCGAAATTTCGACAGATCGCAATATATATTGCAAGGGCGTAACGCTTCGTTTTTCCCTTTCCTTATATAAAAAAAGTTTTTATTTTCAATTTGGACTTTAACTTATTTCAATCTTCATTTACTGGGTGTATACAAAACAAACGACTATCGAAATTTGCCATTTAGCAACACTGAGCATAAATTGCAAGAAATTTGGATTTGAAAGTTTGGTAATTGATGATGATATCATCATGATGACTTTAAAATCCGCCTATATAAGTGCAAAAATAGGAAAGAGACATCAGTTGCGAGCCGGGCACTTCAAGATCAAGCATCTCTTCAAAGAGAAGATCAAGAGATATAGGTAGTGGTATAAAAGGTAATTAATATATATAGTATATATATTATATATAACCTTGATATATAAACTTTATATATTATATATAAACTTTACATATATAATTAATTTTTATACACTTTATATATATATAAACACTTTACCTCGCAGTGAGCAATCCAAATCTCTTCACTCGCTCACTCCCAACATTCGCATCCCATATTTTAAGATTTTTCTTTGCTTGTTTATTGTCAAATTGGACTAATACCCCTTGATCTACATAGTTCATGTTTTTCCACCTCATCTGGGTATAGGTGCTTGTGGATTCGAAAAAAATAATTGCAAATTACATAGAATTGTATAAATTGAATGTAATTATTCCTTTAAATAAACAAAAACAAATTGAAATATGAACAAATATTTCCCACTGACTTTGTTCTCGATCAGCATCTTTAGTTTGTAGACCACCAGATCCTTGTATTCCAAATTCAGCAACTTTGTGATATATTTGGGGTTGCATTAGAACCTAGACTTATTGAGTTCATCATTGAGACTGTTGACAACATTAATGTTGTTGGGTGCATAGTAGGATCGCATTTTCTCTTGGTTGAATGAGGGTAAACAAGATGCTGCTATTAGCGTGTCGATGTCGATGGCATCGTCATTGTCTTCGTCTGATCTGTACTGGCACACCATCGGGCCATGGTGCAATAGAGGTTGTTTCAGTTTCATACAATGATGTTGAAATTCTCAGGTCTACGACGATTTCATTACCCTCTACTTGATGGATTTCACGCTTGAGGAACAGAAATGTTAGGTTTTTGAGAAAGAACAATCCCGATGGTGTTCAACATGGCCCAGAAAATTCCGCATAAATTTACACGATTCGAAAGCTTGTTCGATAAACCCGACTTGATAATCTGACAAACGAGTATTTTTGATTATTTCTCCTGCAAATGTTACATTTTTCTCAGTTGTTTTGGAACCTCATGGCAAAATGCACTTCGTGGATCTATATGGTAATGGTGTGATAACCAGGTAGTGATATAAATATATATATATACATATATGCAACAATGTGTTGTAAATAGGATAATTGTTGTTATGAATGTGTACGTATATATGTAAAAATTAATAAACCCTGATGTAACTGTCGATTATAATTTTTTTTTTTGTAAAATTTCGCTATTTTTTTACATAAGGGGGTAAAAAAAGGATGGGAAGTTCGCAAAGTCTTCATGCCAATTAACAATTTTAACAGTGTTGAATTATGTAAATATGGTGTTTTTTTTTCTTGCATTGGACAAAGTAAAATCGTGTATAAAAAAAATATAGTTTGCAAAATTTGTCATTGACAAATTATTAACCTTACTTTTAAGACTTTAAGGAAAATATTCCAAATAATTTATTTCACGAAGAGGTGAGGAGAAGCAGATATGTGATAAAATATTATGGGCTAGGAAATCCACGATAGTAATATAACGGTGTTTTCATTCAATTAAAAATAATAACACAAAATTTAAAAGTGCACATACCGGTGTATTGGCAAATGACCAACATCCAATCATATATGCATTTAACTAGCAGTGTAATCATTCAGACGATTTCATTTACAATGTAGAAAATGTTTCCTTTTAGGAAATTCTAGGTTTGGCGGAAATCGAATTGTAGGCAGATATTTCTAAACATGCCCGAATTCATGTCGCTCAAGATTTTTCAAAATCGTTCTGCCTTTAACAATGCCGATCAGTTGGATGTCTACTAGAATTACATAACAGTCACCAAATTCAATTTGTTTAGTAGAAATGTAGCCAAAATTATTAATAGCCCCCCCCCCCCTCACCACGCGCTTCCCTACGTAGTGCCCGATCATAGCAAACCTGGATTCGCGATACTCGCGACATATTTAATGCCTCGCGAGTGCATAAATTTATTTTATTTATGCAAAAAGTCGGTTCAAAATAAGGCAGTTATACACAATATGACTGGAATGGATGTAATGTTTTTGGTATGAACTATACAAACGTGAACAATTCAGTGATCAAGCCCAAGAATGTGGTGACTTTGCCGTTAAACGATGGGATGAATGATATCGAAAGCGTATTTACCAACATCATGAATGGATCAGCAACCATCAAGTCGTACATCAAAGGAAAAATTTAGAGAAGGCAACATCATATTGTTTGATTCCTACATGCAAACAGCGAGAACTTTCGATTACATGGATAAACAGATCCGCTTGCAACCCACTTCCGAGGCTACAAAATTGTACGTTTCCATTCTGAAGATAGACGACTGGCTGGCTGCGCGAATCATCAACAAATTGCAATATCTATCGTTCAAACATATGTTGGTATTCAAATGTTCCTCTCAGTTTTCCAAATATGATATTAACTTGACAAATCTTCCCATCCATTACCACAAATTGGATGATTACTTTGTTTTCGCCATGCCAAACACTTCAAATCGATATGTTTTCGTAACGAATCAATATTTGGTCAAATTAGCATTCCATAATTCTTCGTCGCTAACGATAAAATCTGTACAGGAAGCTATTTCGGATTAGTTAAATAAAGAAAATGTGCTTGTCTAGAGTACTTTCGAAAATAACTCTTACGTTTATCCCTCTTGTAATTATGTTGTAGATTCCTATTTAAAATTCCGAAGCTATGACAAAATACCGAACACCAAAACCATCGTTGTATACGAAGACACAGAATATCCAGATATAAACACAGACAAATATCGGTATTTCGCATTTGTCAGATCTGCTTCTTAATTTTTTGATCGGAAATGCGATGGCATTTATCGGCAGTGCAACACTACCTTTTGGTTGTAAGTCGAAAATAATTCAGTGTATCTGATGGATAACCCAAAGATTAAAAAGTATATTCAGAATGCACAATATCAAAATGAAATGTATGTTCTCAGATCAGATTAGAAAATGTAGCATTTCTTGATATGTCATCCGTATAATCTGACGGTTGTCAAACGACAAGACAGCGATCACAAAGTTTTCAATTCTCCTCCTCTTCTCCCTCAGACACATTCGTTATTGGTTTGTCAAAAGTCACCTTGAAAAAGACGAAAATTTTGAATTAGGACGTGATAGAGCCAACATGGTTTTATACCTTTGAATCCAACAACTACGTGCCGAATAGTCAGGAACGGATGGTTGAATCTTCCGGCAAGGCTGTTTATTCACCGAGCGACTTCGATTTGTATATCGTGAACAACGACAAATTAAAGCTGTTAGATCCCAGAAATGTTCACGTGATAGCTGTCATTAAAATCCATAATTCATTGAACCCAAACAATAAATTGATAGAGTACTGTGCGCAACTCACTCGTTCGTCATCTTCATCTTTTTCCATTATGTTTCTAAACAGTTTGTCCAAGCACTGGCTGCGTATTTGTCTACTTTGAAGAGAGACATCATCAAGTACATGCCCATCTTCGTGATGAAGTTAGGGATCCAAAACAATCTCAATTCGAACCAATTAAATCAATCCGTTTCGATTTGGTTGTATAAAGTAAACATGTTTAATGGTTCCAAATATAGATACCTTTGTATAGGCAACCAAGAAAATAATTTGAATTACGACAGAAATAGACACACAGCAATAGCCGAGACGACTTTTCCGAACAAAACACTACGATTCGTCATTAACGAAGATTCCAGAAATTACGAAAATTTTAACGACAATGATTTCATGGTCACTAAGTCTTTGTACAAACTTTTGGTGAACGACCAGTTTCTTTAGAATAACGCATAGCACATGTACAGTATGATCGACAGTCGACATTACATATTCAATATGTCTTTTCAGCGGAATTCCCAGGATTTCTGCCATATAAGAGGATAAAAAAACCAACCGCAATTGTGTTGGATCACAACAAAAACCATGATCGCGAACGATATTTCCACCGAATAGTATTTTTCAAGGGAATTTTATTTTATTTGTAATGTTTGAGCAAACACTTGGAATCACTGTCAGTTGTATAGTTATCTGCATTCTACAACAACGGTATCAGGGATAGGAGACAGGAACCGGCTGGCTAACATGCTGTGATGTCACCCAACTGTCATATTGGATCCAGGTGACCTTGATCCATGACCTTGAACCTGTGCTTATGACCTTAAATGGCCTTTAACACAAATAATTCCTAAAAACACCAACATTTATAAAAACCTAAGAAAAAATAAAAATGTATTTAAACATTTATTTTAAATGTATTTAATAAATGTAATAAAATGTTTTTATTTTAATAAATATTATTGAAATATGTACATTTCCAGATAAACATCCAACCACCCCTATTTTTTTATTGGTTATTATTTTGGTTTATTACTCGCATTCGCTAATTAGTCGACAGGTCTCCACCCCTTTCCAACACCTTTCCTCACTATGCTACATTTACTGTACATTTCTTTTTAGTATCGCCCACCATAGTGCACGGGTAAGTTCAAATATTCCATTACATCAGGTCACGGGGCATCCCCGAGAAACGAACAAAAACATTTTTTAAGTATATGGGGCCCTCGCATATGTAAGATGCATTGTTTGAGTGACATCAGTGACGATGGAAGAAGGTATGGGTTGGTACCGCGTGCAGTATTCACGAGTTGGCAGCCATTAGTTGTACTTTGCTCCTCCTGAAATACAAGCTGCAGTCAGAATTCTGCCACCTGGAGCCCGGCAAAGAGTGAGAATCCTGCTTACAGCAGTGACTTCAAGCTAGCAAAAAAGACCTGGAATATTTCGCACTGGAAATATAAATTCTAAGATAAATATTTATTATGTCAGTCACGTGTATACAGATACATCAAATGTGAAATAACATACTCTAAAAAATTTTTTATGTTTAACCCCTTACACCAAAAACTATTTTGTAACCATCTACAGGAAAAAAATAAAACCTCCCATGAAATATGACATGGAAATAATAGCTTTAATTCGTAAACAATGTACATTATGGTTACCCCAAAAAGGACCGTCCCAGACGAGTTGCAAATCTTGTTACCGACTCGCCAACCAGTAACTTTTCATTGTTGCCCTGCCAGTTAATATATTTTTTAAATGTGAAAATATATTTCGTCCTCAGGTTATATTTACTTATCTTGAACTGATGAACACACATAAAACAAATCTCACTACTGGCAGACTGACCTCTCACAAGACTGACCCCTAAATTAACCTTTATGACCCCTAAACGACAACTTAGTGACATCTAATGACCCCTAAATTACCCATTATGACCCATAGATGACCAATAAATTACCCCTGATTCACTCTTGTGGTTAACACGAAGGTGCCATTTAACATGGCAACCGGGGCGTTTCGCAAGGTGGTAGCGAATCGTTACTCCCTGGCAATATATATTCCGATTTGCGGCATCGAATTAGTACAGATTTTCTTTCTATTAAGAAGGGGGACTAAAAATAAAATCCCTACCCCACCCCTTTTGTTAAAATGGATGTTCTTTCAGTAAGAGTACACAAATATTTTTGTTATAACATTCCAACATAAAGTTTCGGCACATTTTATTATTAAATAATTAAATACGTGTAAATTGCAAAAAATAATATTTAATTGATTTCAATTTCACTCAAGTAATAGCAGTGCACTCAAAGTTGAAATATCTACTTTTTTTTTTTTGTTTTTTTTTTTCGTATGGCATATACATGCGCGAATGCCCTTTGGATATGCCAAAGGAAATTTTTAAGCACAGTATCGGTTTGGCACTTGGTTATGCCAGTCGAAACAAATAGGTTAACTCACCATTTACCACATTTAATTTTGGATTCGCTGTCGCAACAAATTGGATAATGCACCGTTTTCCCGTTTTTGGTTTGGATACGCAAACTTAAACTTTTCGGCCAGTTTACGTTTGTCACGTGGATACGCCAGGAGAAAATTTTTCTCGAAATTGGATCGTCGCGAGCCTGCTATAAATGCAAAGTAAAAACTTTCTATCGTTACTTGATCTATACCGAGCTATAATTGGATACGAAATCAGCGAGATTTTTGTCATCTTTTTTCTTAACATAGGATACACAAATAAGATGCTTTTTGTGCAGTTTATGTACGCGATACGAAATAATAACCCGCATCTGTTGCGCAAATGGTGTGTCGCGTCCTTGGACCGGGAATCGGTGGTCTATGACTACACTAGAACTCACCCTTATCGGCCTGTATTGTAAAACAATTTAGTTTTTGTCTGATTGCACACATGATTAGCACCCACATTATATAGGATGGAAAAATCTACGAGTTCATATAGTCGCCACCTAGAGGTCTGATCTTCACCATGACTCAATTTTGTCCTTCGAACATTTACTTAAATGCCAAGCCAAACTGTGTTAGCCTGGATTATAGTTTCATCACAGAAGATGAATATCTTATTATCTACACATAGATCTGCGATTGAGGGGCCCAGCATTGGCGATTCGTACATTTTCCATTCATCTACGAACCATTACAATTTCAAGTGGACTGCCCGGGACCATCGATCTGCGTCGTGCTCCACATGACGTCGCAGACGCATCTGTCCTGCGCCATGGACCAAATCATATACCTGGTACAGACTCACACTACCATCCACGCACCAGACTGGGCTGTACGGTTGTCCCAAGTTGGTGCACGAACAATCGGTCCACTCCCAAAAACATGGGTCCAAGAAGGAAGCGGCCAGCCAAATGTCCAAACGCCGCCGAGTCCATCATCGACGCCAGGCACTCGTGTCAGTACCCATCACGGATGATTCTGCCTTCACTTATAGAATCTAACCTACAAACACTCGTTGTCGTTGCCGACACCCAGCAGTGTGTATTTCTGGAGCTGCTGATGATGGCTCCACTACCGCTGGACCTGCTGTTGACGGGTATGTTGGTGGTACTGCCATTGGCGAGGCAGAAGTCGTGGTGCCAAATGTTAAGGAGAAGCAAGATCTGCAGTGTAGCGCCGATGAGGTGGACGACCAACTGGGGACTGGTGGTGTGAGCGGTCGAGACGACGGTCATTTCCATGATCCTGAGACTGGTGCTGCCTTTCGCAAGAAGCTAATGCTTACCATCATTTGTGAACTGCCTAGCCTTGCATGTGACAGTCTACTAAAATATTACTAAACAGAGACAAAAAAATGGAGTTGTTAATTTCGAAAAAGTAAGATCACCTACGCTTGTATTTGAGTTCTATATTGATTGTAAAGTAAATATGTAGTGTATAAAAATATATTTGATTGTTTTATTTTTCTTCCGTTTGTCATATTTTTTATATTAAAAGTTTTTTACTGAATTTTTAATAGTGAGAAAGCGTGTGACCAAATTAGATTTTTAATAAACATATATTTTAATTAAAATTTTTAATAACTTCCTAATGAGAGAAAATGTTATCTAAGTGAATAAAAAATATTATTTTCTGGGGTCGCTTTCGGATTTCCATGCCAGGTGATGTCACTGGTCGCCGGATTTCCTTGGTGATCTCCAGTTTCCCATGACCTTGAATTCAAGCGCTGCTCCATACTCACCTCGCTTCACCTTCATCGGCTCTCAATACCTCGGTGCTAATAGCCGTCCAAATATATTCACTCACACTTTCTACATATTTTCTATTTTTTATAATTATTAATTTTAAGTTTAAATGGTATTGTTAAACTTTTCTTATACACTTAATTTTACGGTTTAAGGTATTGCAGATGCGTGCTGTACTCAACTCGGCCCAACACTTGTTTTGCTGTCACAGCCCTTGAGCTGTATAAACAGTAGGCTATAAGTTCGCGTACAGTTATATGAACAATTATTACCTACTAGCGAACCGGCCCGGCTTCGCCCGCGTACAATTGAGTTTAAAATTGAAACACTAATAAATAAATTGGGAAAAGACAATTCATTTATGTGAAAACCGAATTATATAATTATACTATGTTGGCCTATGTTTTTTACTGATTACGGCAACCCTAAAGGAAGGAAATTTTTTTACCCGATAGCCAAGAAGTACGGTATTGTATTTTGAGTGTATCTCTGCAACTATCGCATAGTTGCCACATTTCCGCTTGCCAGCGTCGAGTATGAAAATCAAAACGTGAGTTTTACCAAGTTGTATCTTTAGAAATAAGTGTATCTAGGTACTACTTTTTGCACTTGGCTGGGGGATCTTAATCGATTACCAAAGTTAAGCAACGTTCTCAGCGGCACATATTTGGATGGACGATCGTTTAGTGGCATAACATCAGAGCGCTTCCGGGCTTCGGAAGGCACGTTAAATATTCGGCCCCGGTCCCACTTTTGGTCATGTTCCCAGCCGTTACAGAATTAGATTTTTTAGTTATTCCACAGGAACCGTACAATTTTCCGGAATAGAAAGTATCCAACGTCCTATTCCAGGACCTAAAGTACCTACATACCAAATGTCATCAAAATCCGTTAAGCCGTTATGGAGTTGAGTGGTAACAAACATACACACACAGACTTTCGCATTTATAATATTAGTAGGATAAACGTAAGGTGGTTTGCAAATAATTTACCCACAGGTTATGTCATTGATCAATACAGATCAAAATTGGCTCTCAAGATCTCGCTATTAAGAGCCGCTCAAACCTCTTCACTTAATACAGACCAAAAATTACCTATATGTGCGTAATGTATACGATTGCATTCACTGGCTGTAAGACAGCACCACATTGCCTAAGGCAGCTGTTATATTAATTAAATGTGGAAAAACTATTTCAACATTAATTAATACATAGTTTGTTTTCTCTTGCCTAGAAGCAAACTCAAGTTTTTTCTAGTACATGGAAATAAAAATAAGTTTATATTTGAAAAAAAAAAAATGTTTCTATACAGTTTTGCACTATTCTTAATGATGTTAATAACAGGTTTTCCTGGAAACAATAGGACATAAGATGCATTGCATGTGCGCCATGGAAAGCTTTGAGCAGATCGCGCTAAATTATGAAATGTAATTTAATATGTTATAATATAAACTGAAAAGAACCAAAAAAACTGGTATAAGCATCCGTATGAAATAACAGAGGTATGGAACCAATCAGAGTAACGCGATGTGGTCGGCAGCTAGATCGGTTACTGCTTCTACAGTGGCAGGTTATCAAGATTTAAGTGAGTTTAAACGTGATGTTATAGTCTCAACTAAAGCAATGTGCTTATGCTGACTGTAGAGCAGAGTCCAATCAAATAGTTGATTATTTTGGGCATCTTGAATAACAGCAGCATTCTGCTTTTGAGAAATCGTGTATAAGTTTACCCAAGGTTCATCCATACCACAGAATAAGACCTCCCTAAGTTGTTAGAGTATCAGATAAAACTGCTTAACAAGGAAAATGTCAAGTGTCATCCATATATATTGACACCACAGCAGATGGAAATTTTAAGAAATCAAGTTAAAGATTTGTTAGAAAAAGTGTTATTGAACAATCTACTTCCCAATATGCTAGTTTAGCTTTTTTCGTACCAAAACCCTATGGGAAACCTTGGATGATTGTGGACTACCGAAAACTTAATAAAAACATTGAAATTGAATCAGTTCCTCTTCCTAATCTTCATTTGGCATTAACTGGTTTGGAAAAGCAAAATTAATTACAACTATAGATATAAACGCAGCCTATCACCAAATTCCTTTGTCAAAATATTCCAAACCAATTACTAGTTTCTGTGTTCCTTGTAGCCTGTATTAATTTACTTGTGTGCCATTTGGCTTGGCAACGGGTGCTCAATTACTTACCAGGCTTTTAGATAAAAATTTTCATGTTGTAAATTCAAGTTTGTATACAATTATATGGATGAACTTGTCATTTATTCCGACAGTTTTGAACAGCATTTGAATCAACTAAAAGAAGTCCTTTCTCGTTTAGAGAAGGCATGTCTTACTGTTAACCCTTCTAAAGTCAAATTCGCACTTCAAGAAATTTCATTTTTGGGAGATGAGATTTCTTGCATTGGAATTTCCATTGATCCAGAAAGGACAAAGTCCAAATTAAGATTTTCCTTTACCACGAGATGTTATAGTTATAGCCACATTTATTAGGCCACAGTGACAGGAACAGACATCAGGGTGCACACTTGATTTACATGGAAGGTCGTACCACTTTACACTTCTGTTTAAGAAAAATTATTTGCAAATTTATTCGAGGAATGAGGAAAGTGTCATTGGATTGTTGTGGTTGTCCAATTTGGCTATCGGGGACTCTGTCCTATTGGCCGCCCTGTCCATCTAATCAAACTTTTTCATATATGAACCAATTTCAAATGTTTGTAATGACTAGTCACAAATGTTTAGGTTATGTGTTTACTGTGTGTGTTTTTATTGTGTTCATGGATTGCCCTTTTTGCCTTTTATGAGTAGTTGTGCTCATAATGGTCAAGTAACTTGACAGTCTCGTCACATTTCATTGACTGTTCGTCACTTGCAATCGATTGCCTCGAGCTTTATTTTGAACTCACAAGGATGCTCCGAGGTGCTTTGGCCGCGATGGGGGTGGCGGGCGAGCTGTCTATGTCACCTGCCTGCATCGTCTCATTTATATTTATCTTTTATTGAGAAAACGGTCTGTTAAGCCAGTAAATTGTATCTTTAAAGAACGTAGTATAAATGGTTAACTCATTTAACGAAAAATAATTTATAAAATGGACACTGTTCAATCAAGTAATTGTAGTAAACTGTGAAACGAGTGACTTAGTCAACAAAAGATTGGATTGAAATAGAAAGAGTTTGTTAACATCCTCCGGGTGTTGTTCCGGAAGGTTTATCTGGGGACAGCTAATAAACTTACTTATGACCTAGCTGCCCATGCCTTACCAATGATTCGAACACGGGACCACCCACACCTCATACCGGTGGCGCACAAACCGACTGCACCACGAGAAGTCGGCTATCAACAAAAGATATTGGGGGAATAAATTTAATATTCTCAACACTGTAAACGATGTTGTGCAGAACTTGAAAAGGACAAGAATATTAATTATTATAAATAAAAGAGAAAGATTAATGTTCTATAACTAAGTAGAGCCTTCCGTAACTGTAAATTGCAAAGGGCAAGGATTATTATATTTATGAACAAATGAGTAAATATATATATTCTGTAACTGAGTAGTAATTTACATAAATTTAAATTGGGGCCATTAAAGGACTATAAAAAGAAACAATGTGTGGTCATTACCATAGAAATGATGATGATCTGAAATCTTGTTTTCACACACGAGTGTCGCACGCTAGTTTCATCACTACTATAGCACAGTGTGTGTTTGTTTCGTCAAGTCGTGCCTCAGTGGCACTTAGCCAAGTAGTGTTGTTTATCATGGGTCAATTTTGCGGCCCTTTTGTACTATGTTTAGGGTCGCTATCATTTCTTAACAAACTAATGTAAATTAGTTAAGGTAGTGTTGTTGCAAGCTCTTAAGGTTTATAATCTTTATTTGGTATTGTGCCGCTTATCTATTTGTTTATTGTTTCTTGTAATTCTTCCAACGTTGACGATATTGTCGTTCACACACGTTTATATTGAAGAGTCTGAGTATGCATGTATTCTTGTAAACATTTTTTTTGAACTGCAATTACATAGTTCATTTCCCATATTTAATGTTGATTATTTATTTTATACTACCACCTTTGTTCCTACATATAATCAAATGTGATAATATCTGCATGTATATAAAATATTTTTTACTTCTGATGCGAACGAGTATCTGGGTTTCTCAAAGTGCTCCGAAATTTATTCAATTAAAAATAATTTATATTTAAGAAGGCTTTATTTGGGCACAGACTAGGCAATTTAATATAATAATAATAGCTTTTATATAGAAAATGGCAGTTGTCATTCTAACATCATGAAGTGAACATCGATTTACAAGTGCTATATCGTCATAACACGAAGACGAACTGTGAATACGAAAGCCTGACTTTGACCTTAACAAAAATAGAGCCTTGAATTGCGTCATCGCTGCCTGATTGTTTTCGTTGTCGATTATGCGATCGAGTTTTCATCTCCAGTCAAAATACTTGGTGATATGAGATAACCTAATGTACGAAGAGTCCATTTCTCATGAGGAAACATTACGACAATGAACACATGCAGTTGATGCAAGGTGATACAGTGAAGAACCACACCAATAACTGCAAGGATTCGTCTTTCGAGTGCCAACAAGTGTTTGCGTCATTTTCTTTCAATGCATCGATGGATAAAGTTTTCGCATGTGATTATGATGAGACTTTTAATGCTAAAGATGAAATGAGTGACCTGTGTCGTGCAGTAGAGTCAATTCGCGCTAAATATACACTTGCTAGACTTTCGCATAAAATCGATTAACTTCAAAATAGACTGCCATTAGCTTTAAATAATGATGACCATACAATTCCTAATACAAAGAAAAGTAAATTTAATATAAAGTACAAAACAGGAAGTGAAGATGACCACGAAGATGTCAGTGATGAAAATAAACATGGAGACAGTGATGGTGCTAAGACGATGGTGATTTTCTCGATTTCTGACACAATCCTCCGCCTCATTTTCTGCAACGAGTGGCATGAGACGGCAGAAGATGCAGAGAACACTGGTTGCATATTTCCCGAAGATCCGAATAAACTTGTTGATAGACTCAAGCATTTGATTACTTTGCAACATGGTGGAGATTTCTCGCACGTAATCGAGATTTCTTCAATCATTGGTAAACTGAAGGAGAGGGGTTATATCACGTGATGTTATAAAAACGCTTTCTTCTGATATTGTAATGTTTAAAATAAGAATAAAATTTTAAAAATAAAGTAATTCTGTTTTAATTTATTAGTGAGTGGTATGATTTAGCCCTTATAACTTTAAATTGATGCTATAAGGACTCTACTATTAAAGTAAAGAACCACATACAGAATATTAATGAAGACTTTAAGTATAAAAATGCATGGATAGTGGACTGAATACAAAACATTATTTCTGTCGATAAATACAAATTTTGGAGACAGCTGGCGAACGAATGCAATTCCTATACATATGTGTAGGGACCAACCTAAGGATTGATGGAAGGATCGATTGAGGGAATAGGATTGATCGAAGGATTCGTAAGGATTGACGATGATTGCGGAGGAGGATTGCAAGACTGATGGAAGGATGGTGAGATTGATCGAAATGTTGGAAGATTTATGGAAAGATTGCGAATTATTAAAAGAAAGATGGCCATACTGATGTAAACTTGGGAGATTAATGGTAATAGTTAAGGAAATACTGGAAGATTGAAGGAAAGATTGTAAGAGTGATTAAAATATTGATGGAAATTTTGAAATATTAATGGAAATATTTGACAGATTAATATAAAGATTGAAATATTGATGGAAAAATTGAGGGAAAGATTGCCAGATTGTTCGAAATATTGGAAGATTGATGGAAAGAGTAATGGAATGACTAGAAAAATGATGGAAAGATTGCGCAAATGATCGAAAAAAGTTTGATGGATAGATTGCGAGAATGATCCAAATATTTATCGAAATCTTGAAAGACTTGTGGATAGTTGGATGGCAGGAAAGTTCTGATAACATGATGCATGGATATTGTTGGTTTGGTGGTATGGCTGGCATGACTTGTTGTTATGCCATTTTCTATTTCTGGTTGTCTTCTAATGACATGGACTGTGGGTAAAGACTGATATAATCATCGGTTCATGTAGTTGAGTTTTCACATGATAGTACCTTTTTTCGGTTTATTTCGTAGGGATAGATGTTTGGCTTGTTTCTAGACAGAGGTTTCTATGACAGTGGATATTATGTGATGGCTTGAAATATCTGGCCATATGGTTAGATATGATTGTATTAACTATTGTTGGTTGGTGGCAATGCTGGTCGGCATATGTTATTACAATTATGGTACTTGATATGAGCGATGGCCCTCTGTACAGTAAATAAAACATTTTCTTATGCTTGAGAAACCTAATAAATGATTTTTAATTGGTAATTATTTTCACATTGTGCTGAATTGTAACAATACGGAAATTTTGTATACACAAGGCAATACAAATGACCTTGGCACTGTTTGTTTTCTGGTAGTGAAAAATGTTTAGATACTTTCTAAAATATGCCGCACTGATTCTCTTCAACCACAGCCACTGAATGTACCATGTTCAGCACCATAAAGAACACAATTAGCACCACACACACAACAACCAGTAACACATGCACAACAATCAGCACCGCACACATCACAATCAGCAACGCATGCACCATAGTCAATTACACAATCAGCACAACACACACCCCAGTAAGTAACACATGCGCCACCATCAGCACCACATGGATCATAATGAGCACCACAAAAACCATGATCAGCACCACAATCAGCACCACATACACCATAATCAGCACCACATGCACCACAATCAGCCCCATAGGCACCACAATCAGCACCACACATACCACAATCAGCACCACATGTACCACAATCAGTACCAAATGCATAGGTAGTCGGCAGATTGAGCGACTATATAGCCAATGAAATATAGAGATGTGGGACAGTCGTCTGCTAGTCTTCGTGTAGGGAGCTTCGTCACTGATCACTCGCTCCAGCTGCCATCAAGCTCCTGACCTCCAGCATATAAATCTTTAAATGTAATTTACAAAATTTTTCGCAATTTTAAATTGTTTTGGAAGTTTGTTAATTTATAATTTTTGAAAAATTGCGTATGTTTGAGATTAAAAACAATTCAATGTCGTGGGCATGGGTTCAAGATCATTAGGATCAAGTTTAAGGTGGCCAGCATTCAACATGGGGGTCGTAGTCAGTAGCATAAATTGTCCATCGCCTTGTATGAATTTAATATATATATTACATTTTTTCCTAATTATTGTTTTTAAAGTTACATTGTTCAAGGTCACTGGCATCCAACATGGTGGTCTATGTCACCAATGTAAGGTTTTTCCTAAATTGTTTTTTTTTTCGATTTTAACGAATATTCACTTTTTTTATTGGGTGTTTGGTGTTTTGGGGGGAGTGAGGGTGGGATGTTGAATACAATGTGATTGATTGGAGGGAGGTCAGTCGTATGCTGCATATTGTACTGGGAANATTACATTTTTTCCTAATTATTGTTTTTAAAGTTACATTGTTCAAGGTCACTGGCATCCAACATGGTGGTCTATGTTACCAATGTAAGGTTTTTCCTAAATTGTTTTTTTTTCGATTTTAACGAATATTCACTTTTTTTATTGGGTGTTTGGTGTTTTGGGGGCAGTGAGGGTGGGATGTTGAATACAATGTGATTGATTGGAGGGAGGTCAGTCGTATGCTGCATATTGTACTGGGAANGAGTGAGGGTGGGATGTTGAATACAATGTGATTGATTGGAGGGAGGTCAGTCGTATGCTGCATATTGTACTGGGAACCTCTGGGAATGTAATTTTTAATACTTTTGTTAACATATGAATTTTGTAATAATTGTGGTACATTTTTAAAAATGTTGTACTACTTAAAATATTTTTTTGTGAATTTTGCATTTTTGGGATTCAACACCATGGGCACAGTGTCAGGGACACGGGCACGTAATATTGGTTTGGGGGGACGTCCACTGATCTGCCGCGATCTGTTGGATCCTGGTTTGGAGCCTCAAATCCGCTTTGATGAATTGCGAACTTTTAGGCTCCCGCATCAAGAATCATTGAACCCGTTTTGCANTTGGAGCCTCAAATCCGCTTTGATGAATTGCGAACTTTTAGGCTCCCGCATCAAGAATCATTGAACCCGTTTTGCAGATTTTAAAACTCGATTAAGGAATTTTTTCATATTTTGGAAATTTTTTATGAAAAAAGTGATTTTTGGGTGAAATAATTGATTTCCAACGCGGTTTTTGGTGTAAAACAAGTGATTTTAAAAATAAAATGGCGGAAAATTTGCCTGAATGGCAGAACATAAACAGCTCTGTGCTTCGATGCATTATGCCATTGNTTGGAGCCTCAAATCCGCTTTGATGAATTGCGAACTTTTAGGCTCCCGCATCAAGAATCATTGAACCCGTTTTGCAAATTTTAAAACTCGATTAAGGAATTTTTTCATATTTTGGAAATTTTTTATGAAAAAAGTGATTTTTGGGTGAAATAATTGATTTCCAACGCGGTTTTTGGTGTAAAACAAGTGATTTAAAAAATAAAATGGCGGAAAATTTGCCTGAATGGCAGAACATAAACAGCTCTGTGCTTCGATGCATTATGCCATTGNAAAAAATAAAATGGCGGAAAATTTGCCTGAATGGCAGAACATAAACAGCTCTGTGCTTCGATGCATTATGCCATTGTCCCAGAATGTCCATTTTACATCTGCTACAATGGCATGGGGGGAGGATTATACGGTCACTCCGGTGGGAGAAAGGAGGCTTGACACTTGAAGTGGTGTGGCACCTGGTCCCGTACCGACTTCCAGAAAGGTTTCTTGTGCCACCCCTGTTTAAACTAATTGGGCTCCGCCGCCCATGCCCTATGGGATACCAGCTTCCTAGTGGCTGGCTAGGGGCATCTGCCATGATGGCTCTGGCCGATAGTTAGTACCTAGGCCCGACCACTTGGCGGGGTGTTGAACCTCTTGGCATTCAGGCCGTTGGGGCCCAAGACAGGAATTTACCTTTGAAGAAATTCTATGTATGGTAAAGGACAAGTGTCTGACGTCAGCGGGGCGAGCCTTATGGGCGGCGTGGCGAGCACGGCTTTCGGTGACGAAAAACCAGGGTATGAAACCGGACTAGGATGTTGTTACCCACCAATTTTCGGAGATTCTCCGCGTCTCCCTGCCCGTGGGTGGCGGCCCTGGCGGTGGGGCATTGAAAAACCCACTCGTGCCATGGAAAATAAGAGGTAGCACGGGACGATCAGGTGAGCCCCATAAGTGGTTCTCACTAGTGTACTGATCAATAGAGGTTGGACTCGTGCTGGCAGTGGTTGACTCCGCATGCTGGAGGAGGCTCGGAGAGATTNAGAGGTTGGACTCGTGCTGGCAGTGGTTGACTCCGCATGCTGGAGGAGGCTCGGAGAGATTCCCCCTCTTATTGAACTGCCGGGTGGTGAGCAGGGCACCTGCTCCGGTAGCGTCCTGTGATGACGTTAGGGGTGTGGGTAGTGCTCCGGCTAGACCACACGCTTGGTAAATTGAGTACTACGATCTCAGGCCTTGTGGTACGACATGCTCGGTGCGATCTGATGAATCAGATCGGGGCGTGATTCCTCTTCCCCGCCGACTGGGTGGCCGGGGTGCAGAACGGCCTTAATAGCTAATAGCGCCTCGCTAAAAAAAAGAGCATGGCTGTGTATCATAATTAAATATGCAACAATGGCATGCCAAAAGATTATTTCTGAATGAATGATGTGAAAGCATTAATACCATATTTTTTTTATCCATGGATATGAAATTACTTAGAATAATAGTTTTAAAAAATCATAAATTCAGATTATGTTAAGTGATAAACTAAATTATTTTGTTGTTAACAAAACCAAAACAATTGGAAATATGATAAAGAATATTGGAAATCATTCCTCGCTCATTTTGCAGTTCTGAACATCATGGTAAAGTTACAATAATCTGGGCGTTATATAATTTAAATTTAATATAAATGCATTCACCTGAATATCATTATTCAGGTTCTTTTAAAAAATTTAAAAAATAACGATCGGAAGAGGTGACAGGTGAATGTATAGATTAGATGATACGCCAAAAATTATGGCATTGTATGAAGATGATAAAATTCTTTAATAAAAGGTGAGACATTATGTTAGATAACGATACTCCAATTGGCAAAGAAAAGGCTTCTGCGACTGTTGCTGTAATTATGTTTGCAAAAAAAATTAAGATGAGGAATAAAAATTTGATAGTAAAATAAATAAAACCTATATTGATTTATTCATAAATAAATGAAGATCAAAACCATATATTTGGATATAGCATTCTATAAACAGAAAGAATTTGGTGTTTATAAAGATTAAACAAGTGATCAGCTTTAGAAAAAATATTAGGGAAAGTTAAGGCACTGAAATTTAAATTGTCGTTGCCAACAATCAAAAAGATAATCACTGAAAACAGAGGCAGTGGACTACATCATGGTTGATTTTAAACAATTATTATTTTTATATTAAGTGCATTAGGTCCATCAGCTGGTGGTACAAGTGCTATACACAACTCAGTAGAACAAACTATCCATAGTTAAAAAGAATTAGAAGCTCAAATAAAACCTTAAATTAGACATGTAAATAAGTTCTGTTGAAGGAGTTAGTGCAATGACAAAAGAGGCAGATCGAAGAGAAAATTAATTTTTACAAAATTTTTTTCAATATTGTTACTGAAAATTTTGTCAAAAAATTACATATTTAGAGGTCAATGATAGATGGTTTACCAGATAAAATTAACAAACACTAATTGTTATCATTAATTTATATATTTAAATAAATCATGTCACCCAAAGAGTTTGTTATTATGAAACTTATATAGGTGTTTACTATTAAATTTTCAATGAACAATCAAAATCATCATAAATTATACAATGATTTTTAGTACACGATTGTAATTTTTTAAGTATACATTTTTTAAATTCTGTCATAGCTAAGGGCCCGTGGTGGCTCAGAGGTTAGGTTCCTCACCTCCCACCAAGGTGAACTGTGTTCAATCCCTGACCGGGTGACTCCCAGATTTTTGCCCGGGGGAATCTTGTCGGACGATGCCACTGGTCAGCGGGTTTCCTCGGGGACCTCCCGTTTCTCCCGCCCTTGCATTCCGGCGCTGCCCCATTCCAACCTCATTTCACCCTCACCTGTTCTCAAGACATCGTTTTTAAAGAGCCGCCCATATCTCTCAACTGAACTCAACTCCGTAATTTATATTCTTTCAGCTTCACGTATATTAAATTTTGTTAAGCATTATATATTTTAAAAACACATATCACATGAAAGAATTTTACTTTTATTTATTAATTGTGAAAAATTAATATTGTTAAATCTTTAACCTTACAATATTGACTATTAGTTTGGTTTGTAAAATATAACCAATTTATTAGTTTATAAGTTTTGTTATTTGTTATTTTACTGTCAAAATTTCAATATTTTAATTAAAAGAATAAACAATTAAAAACACATCAGTTTTACTTTAAAATTTATGCACATCACCAAATTTTATTTAAAATTTCCAAATTATCTAAAACAATTTATAAATGTCTAAAAAAATATATGCATATTTAAATTCCTTTGACTATCTTTATCTTATGGATATAAAACTAATTTTATAGAATCAATAAAATATTCCAGATAATTTTTTTTATTTATCTGGTAATTCTATATGAGGTACCATTTAATGCATTATGTCTTTAACACATAGTTCCTGACGTTTTTTTAGAATATAATGATCAACCAGTGCTTAGTATTTCAAATACAATTATTTTTCTTAAAATTTCGTCATATATGTTAATAAGAATTTATTTAAATTAGTTGATTTATGTATTTTTATATAGTATACATTTGTTTTATATTACCTGATAATTTTTTAATGACAGTTATAATATTTGATTTATTCGTATAGCATGTTTTGATTTTTTTTAAACAATTAACTTTTCTGGTGATTATACTTATAGTTGATTCTAAAAATACATTAGTAGTTATAAATTGTAATTTTCTATATATTTTCATTACAAATATTTTAATTCGTGTTTCAAAAGTTCCATGTTTTGTTTTCTTCTTTTCTTGAAGTCTTCATTGTTAATTTTTTGCAATGTAATATTAATTTTTCCAATTTTTATACTAAAAATATAACTGACAAAATAAAATATTTCAAAATCTTTTGGTTCATTATAAATTACTTTATTCTGTTTTAGTTTGAATACATATATTTGCATCGTAAGTTATGAAAGAGTTTTTTATTAATTATATTTCTTAATTTTTTTAAAACTATTTTAAGAGAACACTCCAAATGTGTTGATTTTATATTTTTTCCATTATTTGAAATTTTTTAAATATTATTAGGAACAAGGCAATTTTTTCCTAAATATTGTCTTCCTATATTTTTACTGCTTTTGAAATAATTCTTATTGAATCTCATTTCGGCTTATATTAGGAAAATTTTAAAAACTAATTTTTTTTAAAATAATTTTTTATTGTAGTCAATGAATGTTTTATAGATAGAACATAGTTCCAGTTTATATTTAATATACATTTGTATATATATATACATATATATATATATGATTTTTAATTTTTACTGAAATTTGTAGTGTNTGAATGTTTTATAGATAGAACATAGTTCCAGTTTATATTTAATATACATTTGTATATATATATACATATATATATATGATTTTTAATTTTTACTGAAATTTGTAGTGATTATTTTTTAAAATTGTACATCGTTTTGCTTTATTTTTTGGATAATACTGTTTTACATATTAGTTAGCACTCGATTTTCATAAATGATAAGGTTTATCTCTTGTTTTTGGATGATGAGTTAATAAGCTAATAAAGTTCATTTTTCATTGTTTTGCTTTTATTATTTACATAAGCTCTTCCTATTAAATTTTGACCTAATATCTGAATTTAACCGAATTCTCCACAAAAAAAATGCTACAGAACACCATATAAACATATACTATTTAAGTAGCACGCACACATATTTTCAAAATAACAGCGCTGTAATTATTTTCTGCTTTTAAGCTCGGTATACAAAAACATTAGACAAACTACATCCGAAGTTGATTCTCCTAATTCTTCTTTCATAATGCAGCTGGTTGCATGCCTGTTTACAGTAACGGGGGTTCTGTGTTCGAGTCCCAAGTAAGCCACGTGTGTATTAGTAATTGTCTTCTGATTGTATCATATGTTTCTAGCTCCATCTCTAATGATATCTCTGTCAACCTGACNTGTGTATTAGTAATTGTCTTCTGATTGTATCATATGTTTCTAGCTCCATCTCTAATGATATCTCTGTCAACCTGACATCAATTCCTAATAACAATCTAAACTTTCAAGAACTGCATCAAAATTATTTGCAATCCTGTAGAGGAATGTAGGCTCGTTATTTATATCGGCAACTTCTTGACTTTACTATCGATTGTAGGCAGGCTGAACGACCCTACATTAACTCTGGCCTCGAAAAACCTGAGTTATTTTTTTGTAGGATTTCAAATTTTATTCCATATCCACAAAGCCAGAAATGTTTTGGGAAACAAAATTTTTTTTTTTCGTCGTGAGTGGTGTCATGTTTTGGCAGGCCCGTGTGAAGAAGAAGAAAAGTGATTAGGTTTTCCATTTGCGGAACGTTCGTGAGGGAGGGGGGGTGGTGGGGAACGGGAGAGGCGTGCAGTGTGCGGCAGCGCGTCTCTCGATGGGAACAGGTAGCTCCCNCATTTGCGGAACGTTCGTGAGGGAGGGGGGGTGGTGGGGAACGGGAGAGGCGTGCAGTGTGCGGCAGCGCGTCTCTCGATGGGAACAGGTAGCTCCCCGGCCCCGGGCAGGGCGAAGCTGGCTCCGCGATCGATGCTTGAGCCTGCGCAGGGGGCGTCTGGAGCCCAATGCTGTTAGCCCTGGTCAGGGCCGTCTTCCAGAGTAAACGCTTTCACGTGGTACTGTGACCGTGGCTGTGTAATGCCGAGTTTGGTCTTCCCGGGATTACCAGCCGATCAAGTAAGTCCTGCAGACAGCTGTTTTTTAATTTTTAAAATTTGATCTCTGCAATTGTTTTCGTTCGAGATCTAACTTCCCTAAGCTTCTTCGACTGCGATCTTCGATCTCGCAATCGTCGATGAACTCCAGTCGATGTTTATCGCCTGCTCTTATTTTGTTGTTATCTAATTTCTGCTGAATTCGCAAGACTTGGAGAAATGCAGGAAGTGAGTGAAAACCAGGTGGGTTGGAACGTTCCTGGGCTTCGTGGAAAAGGGAGGCGGTACATGTTTACGTGCATGATTGAGAAAACGTATCACTGTTAGTGGCGATTTGAAAGTGTAATTACCCTTAATATCCTTGCTTCATAGGCACCAATACGCACTGCTAGAAGGATTGTACCCTATTGTTTTAATATACTGATTTAAATGGAATTACTAATGTTTGTTGATTTTATTCACAAAACAACATTAGTAAAATAAGGAATGACTCGCTGTACTTTGAGGCTGTTCAAGTGGTCTGACAGTAATTTTTAATTTAAAAAAGGTTTCTATTTTCTTCAAGGGCATCATAAACCAAACACAAATTTAACAAGAAATTATTTGAAACAAAATTTTTTTAAAGTTGTTGTTTAATAATGACGTAAATTTTATGCAAAAGTGATCTTGAAAACGTTTTTGTTGCTCAAACCAAATAAATTAAAGCAAAATTCCCACTAAGATTTGAATATAATGTGAGATTTTCATCACCATGCGATACGGGGTTTGGACGTAAATAATTATTTTAATCTGGCTGTATTAATGCTGCAAAAATGCAGTCATTTTAAAAATAAATTATAGCAGCGAAAATGTAAAAGCAACGGATGTAAATATGTTAATTTGGCAGGGTGGAGTAGTGAAAACATTTTGGCAACCTGCCCACTGTGGCAACGCGCACATGGTGGTTATAGCTGGGATGGGGAGGGGAAAGGGGGGTAAAATCACTCGCCGGTGCCGCCGCGGGTATCAACAGTCTGAAGTGTGACCAGTTCTAGAAGGGAGGGAGGGGCTCTCCCCCCCCCCCCCNCCCGGCTTCTTGTTCTAGCAGAAGATGTAAGAAGTTTTGTGAGCTTCCATTTATTAAGTTGATAGCATGCAGGGATAAGTGTTATCTGATAAAAGAAAAGCGAAATATCTTGCGTATGAACGAAATAGGAGGATAGAAAGCAAAGAAAGATGTGAGTGAATAAAAGTAACTAGCCGCAAGTTCAAATTCAGTATTTGAGTTTTTTGCAGAAACAACGTTATTTAATCATTTTAATTTTGCAACCGAATAAAAAATGCATGGACGAAACCAGTGAAATCAGTTTTACACGACTTAGTCTCGGAAAAAAATGGTGGGAGCTCACAGCCGGGACCGTGTACTGTTGATGATACCGTTATGTCCACATTACGATGTGCAGAGCATTTTGGCATGTATAACACATAACAATACGAGAATATAAAAATTGCACCAGTAGTCAAAGATTACTTTTATAATTTGAAAATTTATGTATTCGGCGATGCATTTGCAGTTGTCTACCATAGCCACTTTTTCAAGAACTGTTGTAAAAAACAAATATGGTTTAGGGCGATTGAGTAACATGATTAGTTATACCATGACTTCTGCCGGCAATTGAAGCGAAAATTTGACTTTCGGTAGAGTAAGTAGTGAAAGCGAAATATATTCGCGTTTACAAATCATCGGCGGCTCGTTAGGTGAACTTCAAATGGCACATAAACACCCCCAAGAAAGTATTATGCGGACTTATATCATGTTAAAATTGATAAACGTCTCAAAAAATGTAAGAATTTGAATAACCACATGGACTAAATTTTCACTACGTTGTGCAAACGCTTGCCACTGCAGTGGTTCGCACGCGTTCTTTAACGTCTCCTGGGAGTACCGGCGTGAAACTCACTTCCCTCTCTCGTGACCTCGAAAAGCAAATCATCGATGGCGGAGGAAGAGCGGGAGGGAATGAAGGCAAGGAATCAATAGCTTTGCTTACCACGGCGCTTGAGGGCATGATACAATGTGCAAGAGCGGACTAGGGCCGGGATTCCGACGGCCATTGGCGCATTCGGCGGTCACTGGCAATGTAAACCAGCGTCTCAAAATCTAGTACAGTTTTATAAATATCAAGAAAAATACTCATATCGCTCGTGTGTTATTGGTTTTCGTGGAACTTTCCATACTAAATGGTGCTGTGATTAAAAACAAAAACCTCGGTATGTAAATTTTAAAAATTAGCAGCAATGAAGAACCGAAAAATGCCACTGCGTTTGAATTCACCTATGAGCTTCTTTAGCTTTCTTTGTCTTCTTCAAAAGTGCTTTGGATTTGTAATGTCACTTTGTTGCTTTTCGCATTCAAATCAAGGAATTGTATATAGTAAACATCTGGAGAGGCCAGTAGTGGTGGGACTGAAGTCAGTACAGGGGAGAACAAGGTTGGAAGAGGAACAGAGAACAGTAGAATGTGAGTTTCAGTGTAGGTTTCCGCAAGCATCTTAGTTTNGAGAACAAGGTTGGAAGAGGAACAGAGAACAGTAGAATGTGAGTTTCAGTGTAGGTTTCCGCAAGCATCTTAGTTTCGTGCAGTGCGTACAACACTGCCGTAACAACTGAAATAAAAATCCTGCTAATTAGATATTCCATAGTAAAGAAAAATTACGTTAATAGCTACCTCGCTGCTTATAGCCACGTTGTCAATTTACATTGGAACAGAAGTGAACAGAATTATTGTAGCTAGCAGAAATTATCTCACTTCAAAAAATTAACAAATAAATTGTATTCCTCATTGTGGTATGTTCTAGTTTAAAAGATTCACTCTTATCTTTACTCGACATTCGTAAACCACTCATTTAGCGTCCTAGAATTATTTTTTATTAATTCCCTTTACAGACCTGAAAATAATTGTACTGCGCTTTTTTTTCCTTCACTTTCCATTAAAATGCTATTTTTATTGTCTTTGCATTATCGATTTAACATGCAATAGTTACAAATTATATTACGAAAATAACACATAATTACCTATTAAATCATTAATTATTTTCCGCTAAACCTTGCAGTTATTTTTTTCCAACTAAATATATTAGGTTTTTTTTTTAAGTCACGGTGAATTGTCATTTTATATTATTCAGTTATGAATTATTTAATGTTTTAGTTACGTTGCTATCTGTGGAAAAAACTCTTACCGAAAATTACGTGTTTATATTATATATATAGCTTTAAAATTGCAACTTTAAATATACATTTTTTTACAATTATAAGTTAAAAATTATTCAGCAGGAAAAATAAGAAATGTAATTATATTACATTTAACTTGTCAAAACGCTGCAGCTATCAAATTGTATGCTTGCAAACTTACATAACAGCTAGACTACTAACGGGTTCAGTCCAGTTGTTGAGCTATTTATAAAATTGATATCCCTGCAAAGAATAGAACTCACATCGACATGGTGTACAATGTTGTTAGGCTGGTAATTTAGGAACAAAAGGTAGGAGAATATATTTTCTATGTTATAGGCCCCGTGTTGAATTTATGTAAATATACACAACACTTATATACCGAGTTAGATGTACTGTTTAAACAAGATGCCAGATAATTCACGTCGACCATAGACTCAAACCCATAACCCCGTTATGTGAAAACCAGACCACTCAAAACAATAAGGCAACCTTTATGTAAAATTTTGTTCTTTTATATACATTTCATCCGCCATCTATCTCTTAAAACGAAAACTTAAAAGCGTGTTACTTTTTACGCTGCAGCTTTTCCAAAAGTTTGCGCAGAAGTTAAGTTACTATTTTTTCTTTCTTAAATTGATTTACATTATTTCTAAACATTTACCTATCACTGATGGCAAGAAAGATAGTGTGCGTCAATTCCTAAATTATGAAACCGTCTGAAAGAGTGGTTTTTGAAAAACTGCGTGTTAAGTTTACAAGTTTTCCAAGTTTTCAGTGCACTTCCAGCATCATTTTCCTATCGCCGGTTCTTCTTCCAGCACGAAGTAGGTATTACAAACAGTGACCATCACACCCATCCCTTTTTCTTTATTATTTTTCAATTTAATATGGAAAATGTCTTCTAATATAATTCTTTTTTAGACTATATTTATATGTTCTCAAAATATTACATCGCGATGAGACAGTGATCAGTATCAAGATACAAGTCAGGCTATTTTTATGAATAATAAAGTGTGGTCTATAATGAATTTCCATTTAAAACAACCCTTATCTCCTTGTAGGTGCAGGCCTTCTTGAAATTCAAGATGTGTACATAACTTCGCGTAGCTAGATAAGAATATTTCTTTCCTCGTGAACTGATGGAGAACATTTTCAAAGTAATGTATACACTCATATAAAATTACCTTTCTCGGAAAATATTAATACCTTTAAGAAAATATTTTTAATTATTTAAACCTAACCTCTCTGTCTCTTTGATAATCAGCAGGGAATACCAATGGCCCCTCCTTTCCTCCCCCATCCCACTTCTCGGTTACTGTGCCTGCCAGTTTTGGTTCGGTTATTTTTTATGTCGCATGCGTGTGCACAGAGCCTGAATACGATAGAAAGGGGTGGCCTCTGAACCACAGATACCGACACGATGTTGACGTCATAAGTTGGGCCGGTGTGTGGGCTCGAACCAGGTTGCCTTGCCGAGCACGTGCACTGAGCAACCTCCCTGGTGAAAATTGCCACATGAATCGTGAACGCCATGTGTGTAAGCCACTGCGCTAGCCAGCATTACAGATCGCTGTCATTTCTAATTAAAGGTATTATTTTATATAAAGTCGCGTGGGACATCGAATTACGTTAAACACATTCATTGAAATATACAGGTTTACAGAAGTGAAAACCGTGCAAGGGCAATTATAGATACGAGGTTCAGTGTAGTTTGGAATAAAAAAAGGCCCACGTTGAAGCATTTATTTCTATCTATAACATTAATCGCAAATTTGTTCATTGTATTGTGACGCGGACTGTTATGCGAAAGGAATGTGTCTGATAAAAATGTAGTCGAAGAAGGTAGGTTTAATAGTTTACTTCAACATTACCTGTTGCCAAAATATACGCCATAAAAGTTATTTTCTGTTGGCGACAGATGAAATAAGCGAGCTGCGATTAGATGTAGCCAACGGCCTGAATGTTTTCTCAACTTGTAAGGCACAGACTCAGAAAACCGATTAGGGCGAAACTGCCACACGGATGAATCACACAATTTCAAGGGCTGTTCGCTTTTCGCCACCCTGTGTGTAGCTACGAAACTTAAATCTGTCAACCTATAGTTGCATTGCTTGAAAGTTTATATCAATATCATATGCAGGGCTTGGTGCAAGTTTCGCAGATATTTGTAACGTACATCAGTATAAAAATTTAATTTCTAACCATGTTGAATGGCTTCAAATTAACACTGACAATGCGGCAGGTTTTGATGAAAGTTATATTTCGGATTAATCTGACGTGTTATTTATTTTCATGTGTATATTGATTGGGAGCCTGCACAATGTTTTATGTAAAAACTGCAATTAAAACACATTTTGTGTGCTTGGCAGGCGGGGTGCTCAGTATGCTGATTAGCAAACGTTTCATAGCTTTAATTAATTCAAAATACCGTTCTAATTGCAGGCTTTATATTTTGCCTAAGTTCCCTTCAAATAAAAATTACTGCGCATAATTTAAGTCACCATTGCTTAAAATTACAATTTTGCTGTATTACTATTATTCAAGTAATAAAACACTCACTGAAATTCAATAGTGGTTTTTTTAAAAAGCTGCCACTATCTGTTTAGGGTAATAGTGTAAAAGGTCAGAAAATATTTTTTCGCACACAAAAAAAAATTGTGTTAACGGAAAGAAAATTTTTGCAGGTTTTTTATCTCTAAAACTTTACTCAGCATATTCTAAAATTAATTAACATGAAATACTTTCTGCTTCCATTGTACTTCTAGATAGTGTTTTGCAGGTACAGGGTGTACATTTTCAGTATATTTAGATACGCTTGCAGGTAACACCTTTTTCTACCACAAGGACCATAGTGGTAAACATAGAATGGGAAGCTACGGATATGTTGATATATTGTTAGCAGTGTTGCATGTGGTTTTACTCGCGGTTTATTATTGTGTCTACCACGCTGATACTTTGGACTCAGGTTACGAGTCAGAATTCCCCCGAGCAACTAGTTTCGCAATTAAAATAATGGCATAGTTTTATAGTTTATTGCATTTTAACTGAAAAAAATATTTTGATACGCTGATGTTAAATATTGCCCAATTTTTTTTACTGAACAATGACCTCCCATGTGTTTAGCTGAATAAATACTTTAGTACTAAGAACGTAACATTTTGAAAAATGGCCAGATATTTTTGAATACTTTTCATATGGTAATATATTTTTGTTTAGTAGATTTTTCATAGATTACGTGTCAAAATCGTCAATATAAGTCTTTCCGACAGACATTGTGGGCCACGTCGCCATTCCTAACCTAAAATAATACGAAACACCATTACTTTATTTTGTGCACTTAATGTATTATGCTTAAATATACATATTATATGAAGGATTATTACCTCATAATGGAAATTCGCTTTCTGTATTTTCTTTGCTATCACTTTACGACGTTTTATTTTACATGTTCTCATTAAACCTTGCAAGTAAGTGTCTTGGCAGTTTTTGTCACCAATACCGTAAAAAATTGTAATATAGTCTCTGTAGCATCTTGAGGCAATATAATCAAACAGTGCCGCTGGTATCTGCAAATTGTCAATAATTATATAAATATTAATACCTAGGCAAAAACACTTTTCTGGTATTATTGTGTTTTCACGAGGCAGTGATTTATCCTAGGGCTATAAAATTCACAACCTAGACATACTTGCAGTTTGCACCTTTCTGCCTTGCAGGAAAAACATTTCCAGCTGCGTTATATGTATACCTTCTCTTCCGCTTTTAAACGCTTGCGCGCATTTTTCTCACGACTTTTTATTTCTTGGTATTTTCGTCAGAATATGCTCATCATATTGACTGGTATTTTTTTTTTGTTTTCTTTGGTTTTCTACCACTTGCTACAGCAACCATAGTATGGTTAATAATGGAGGGAATGGTAGCAACATCTGAATGCACACACGAGAGAAGCAGGTTAGGCTACCAACGCTCAAAATGTAATATCTATATTTTTCAATGTTGAGAACAAGCAAAGCGAGCATCAAGTCAACAATGTTTCAGTCATACCAATCGAACGAAACTGTGGTACGTAGTAAAGTTCAAGAACAACCTCAGTACTAGATCATATAGTTCAGTAATGACCCAATTTCAGTAATGGGGCCCGTCTTGCTATTTCCAGTATTTCGAGACATCATTCGTTATTCCGAACAGACAGTTGGGTCGTTCCTTACATATACAGATGCCCCTCCACATTATAACACATGTTCATGATAAAATGGAAAATTGCACATGTGTCAGTTGGCCCTTCTTGAAATACCCTAATCAGTTATTTTTTGACAAAATGCAACAAGACGTCATTGCTGGACTCTGGTCAATGTTGGTATTAGAAGATAAGGAAACGCCGTCAAATAAAACTGCAGTTAGCTAGGAGGTTAAGAGGAGGATTGGGTTGGATAACAAAGGAATGATTGAGATTGTGTCATGTCCTAGGCCTCTTAATGTCGAAAGCAAATAACACACCAAAATTGGGCGATTTATCATGAGGAATATTAATTGCTTCTCTTCTTATATATGAGTAAATCCATGGGTGGTAACTCAGCCAGTCTAGACATGTGCCTAAGATCTGGTCAGTATTACATTATTATATGTGTAACAGAGCAGGTACCACGGACCGAATAACATTTGGGATCTCCATGATAAATAACATACATCACACTCACATTTCATTTCCCAATTATACATACACTTATTTGCACTACAGTAGTATACAAATGAAAAAGCTGGACCAAACCATTTATTTCAAAGAACTAATCCTGCTTAATTTCCAGTACTCTTGTTCTTAAAGTTCTTAAGTACACACTGAATTAAAATAAGTTTGTAATATACTATCATAAGTGATGTTTAGTAACTTGTGTTACAGACATTGGGGGGTGATTCCTTACGGAAAATCTTTACGAAAATTCATTTTAACTTATGTTCGGAATTGACGTCTAATAGTATAAAATACTACTGCTCGAACTAGTGGCATTATTTTTTTCTAACTACCATTCCTCTTATATAATTTGTGTTGTATACCTCCCCTCCCCCTTCTCCGCCTACCTAAACACGCAGTACCATCATTTTTTTCTTAATAGGATGTGCAAATATGAACTGTCATCTTCGCTTATAGAAGATTGTTCGTATTTTAGTGACACATACTATGGGTTATGAAAGGAGGAAGAGTGCAAGGTTAAATGTGTATTTTTTGAAATCCTGGCTATCTTTCGCCTGAGATAGACTAAATCGCACTAATTTTTTAATAAGCTATGGCCTCTCACTCACTGTTCAGATGCGGTTTGAAAATCTTAAATGGACTTTCACAAAGAGTTTATGAAATTAATTTATTTATATATAAAAATTTACAAGGACGATTCACTAGGTTGTTACAAAAAGCAATGAAAAAAAAACATTTTAATAATACCAACTTATTTAAAGAAAACTATCTCAGATGATGTGAAATATTGTGTTTCATCGATTCACACATTTTTTAAACTTAAGATTTGGTTTAAAGATAATTTGTAATTTTTCAATACTGAAAACTACTTTATTTATTCTCGCATGAAATGTGTGTTAAGAACACCAGGCGCATTTTCATATCAGAAATAGGAAACATTGGGACTGATAAAGAATTGCGCGCAATCGTGCGAATGTCGGCAGAAGACAAGAAACGATAATGGGAGCTTGCCAACCCTGCATCAAGTTAAACAGTGGGATTTTTCTACCATATTCTACCAAATGCAACAAATCGCTTTTTTGAGGACCACAGCCCACTAATAAACCAACAGTAAAATAAATACAGGAACATGAAAAATTTAGTGAAATTTGAAAATTGAGATACGGATTTTCTGTTAGTCACTATCAGTTCGTGCATTTATTTTTACGCATGATCCCGCATATGGGTATTTATACGATAATGGAGGCAGCGAGATATGAAAATAAGTCACACGCCTTGACTTCGTATTAAAAGTGTAATATTTGAATTCGTGACATTTAAAGTTTTATCTTAGTGTTCTTTCATTATAAGAAGAATACTGGCCAAAAAATCAACCCATTTATACGTTAAACAATTTTAATATCTCACTTTCCTGACTCACTGACACCAAGAATTTAGGTGAAAGGCCATGTTAATTTTCCGTTTAGTTGGAGGCCATATAATGGACAAATATTGAAAATAGGACGGGTTTTCGGAAGTGTTCGCCGAACTCCAAACTGCGAATACTAGAACATATTGCGACTTGTGTCACATTGAATTAACATTTGCGATGTTTTTGAGATGGATCAAATGTAGTAATGAAATTAATATACGTTATTAAATACAATACTTCGATATAACATGTTTTCATGCATTCTAACTTTTATACTGGTAATTATTTTAGTATTATATTCAATTGATATTTGTTCTAAATTGAATTGTGAAAACCTCGAATTTTTTTTCTTAAGGTGGAAACAAGACACGTGTATTTTAACAAACAAATTTTTTTTTAATAATTGCCCGAATTTGGTTTGTTTTATAGTCCCTAAATTTCATTTTTATAAATTGAATCATATTTTACAAACTCTCTGAAGAATACGACACAAAAAACACACATAGACCTATTTGGAATTCGTTCAATTTTTTTATACTTCAATACTGCTGGGAACTCAATACACATATAGTCGCTGTTAATTATCGCTCACCCAGTAACATATGTTTTATTCTACCTTACAGAATAATCAATTAAAATATTATGAATTGAAAGACAAAATGCGTTATAACTTTTAAATGACGAAGGACTGTGGGTAAAAAAGATAAATGTCCATGACAATTATTCCGATAAAAACCTAGTTGGAAAGTTCGAAACCCTTTGTAGTTATAAATATAAAGACTTGCATCAAAGTGCCTACACCATGTGGTAGGTCATTATGACGTCATTATAAACACACAAATAACCTTTTATGTAGTTTTTAATGCCAACTACGAAACATTTAAAACTACACTGATAACAATATTTAAAAAAAACTATTTGCCAACCACAAAATGAAGAAATTCCATAGGATATCTCTTAGTTTAGCCATATAAATAGCATTACTGTTACATATGTATAGTGCGTTTTAATTTATTATTTATTGAGTTTCAGTTATTATATCACGAAAGGTGTCGAGAATATTATGATCACTGATTTATTTGCATAGATGATTAATTAAAATAACACATATTTTCTTCCTTAGAGATGAAATCCTATGGCCTGAAGAGCTACAATTCTGATTTTTCTTACTATTTGTAATGACAAATTTAATCCAATCTCCAATAAAATACCCATGGCAAGGAATTAAATAAGGTTCTCTTTGAATAACTTCCAGTTCCATAATTGACCTAACAGCAAACGGAAATTTTCCTTTGAACTTAAGTTTTAAATACCTAGTCTAGCCACGGAGCAAAGATTGTACACATTCAGTAGCTCTGAAAGATGATGGTTTCACCCTGGCATTCCTAATGACCTCTGTCCATTAATTGTTTCTTTCTATGCTTGTCTTCTGATTAAATAATCCCATGTTCCTTTCACAGACCATGTATTAATGACCACGAACGGGAAATGTCTTAACACTATCAAGCCTATGTCTGTTATAAACCACATGATGAAAAAAGGGAATAGGTCATACTTGGTTTTTTAACCATACTACGAGTCACAGCAACAGAGATTTCTGTCACTTCTGGATCGAGGATGTGGAAAGTAAAATCATTAAGCAAGGATGCAACTTCGTAAGAAAATTTTCTTGCTATTGTTTGGTCGTACACACAAAACACAAACTCCTTGGTTGATAAGGTGTGAATGATAAAAAATAGGAAAACATTTGTCAGTAATAATTGTCATTTGTGGATATGTTTGGTAACTCAGGAGTTTTTTTCAGTAGTCCGTGAAAATGCATTTAAATGATTTAACTTTTTTAAAATAAAAGATGTGACTTTTTTCCTATACATGAAATATTGTTTTCTACTTACAAAACACTTATCCATCTGTTCGATATATGTATGTAGTATATAGAAGACTATGTGGATGTGTGCGTGTGTATGTACAATGGAAACACTAGACTGTGACTTAACTTTAATTGCCTGCGCCTACAGCAATCATCGCGACAGTGGCGCCTTCAAGTGGAACAAAATGGCTGTAGTGGTCAATACAGCGGGCCGATAAGTTGTGCTGTGGTGCATCGGTTCGTTTTTTGGTTGTTTTGTTGAAAGTATTCAGTCCACAAGCGTATCGGTGCTCACATTTTGGTCCTCATGTCCAGTGACCACGTATCGGCTCTCACATCATCTTTAAGGTTACCTATCTGGTTTTTCAGCTGCCTGTTCAAAAGTTTTAATTTGTGTATAATTTATCTTTTTTCCACCAGCTCTTCGTATATTAAAATTATGATCAAAGATTTTTTAATTTTTTTTTCATTTTAGATGTTGATTTATTATTATAGGGGGATAGTTGTGCCCGTGGCTCCGCTCGCGTGGACTAGATAATAATTTTTTTAGGTTTTTTTTTTTAATAAAGTTGAATTTTAATATGTGTTAATCTTCTATACCCTATACCTATTATAAAACTCAACGTCTCTCTCTCTCTCTCTGTCTGTCTGCCTCTTAGTACCCTTATCACTCGAGAACTACTTATCTGATTTACGTGTTTTATTTCAATTCTTTCTGGCCAGGTTTAACTATATTGTTTTTTTTCACCTAAAGTATCATAAGGAATAAGCAGTTGCGATAATAGTGAATCAAGTCGGAAGAAAAGATTGCTGCCAGCGCGCTCTCTTGCAATACGCTGTCCAAACCGTTAAATATGGAACAATATCATATCGTAAAGAATTGTGTAGAATAAGAAGGCCTAAAATAAACTCCGCGGTAGCATATATCTACCGATAACAGATAAATACTTATAAGCGTTGCGGTGGTGTGCAATTCTAATCTATTATATGAAGTTTCCCTGATGTAGTCATTATTAACGTTTGAATTTACTATGTTATCTGGTATAAGTAGATCCATGCTTTTTATACTTTTCCTGACAAAGTCTGCACTTGCTTTTTAATTTCAATGAGTGCAAGGTTGCAAACTTCGTCATTGAATGATGCCTGTAAATTAAATGGTTAAAACACTTATTAGTTTTTTTTAACTTTATTCACTATTATCGTCACTGCTTATTCCTTATGTTACTGCAGGTGACAAAATATATACTGAAACCTGGTCAGAGATTATAGCTATGAATTAAAAATAACACGTAAATCGAATACGTGGTTCTCGAGTGATAAGCGCACAACAGACAGACAGACTGAGAGACGTTGAGTTTTATAATACTCGTATGTATAGATATAGAAGATAGGTTACACAGTCTTGTGCCAAAATTGAACGTCTGTAAATTGCTGACTGCGTGTTACAGTAGGAGAAACCTAGGGTAACATGGGCTCGACATGATTCAGTTTTGCTTTATTGCTGGTACATAATTGGCCTTGAGTGCAGCGAGGAGCATGAAAAATTTGGTTAATTTGTTAAAGCAACAAATCTTTTGAATTGTTTAAGATCACACTTATAGCGAATTCACCTGCATAATTGTTCCGGTATCTTCCAAACAATAGTTGGAAATACCACGTCCATAGGATGTGGTTCTGCCGGTTACTAATGTTGAAATACTGCTTGTTTGCAGATACACATGATGGAGGAAGAGGACGATGACGACATTACTGTCATCGCCATGTTCGGTCCATGTGTTGCACGCCCGTTATATCGCACGTCAGTTGTCAGGGTAAGTCATGTTAAGTTGTGGATTCCCAGTCACCTGCATACTCTAGCAGGCGACATGCGCTCATTGCCTCTTGCTGCAGTGAGAAGCAAACTTTGCGTCACACAGATTGTTTTCTTATAAGAAGAGATTGTTTAAGAAATAATCATGTTACCGTGTGCAAAAAAATTATGAGTTACTTGTGTTTTGTTTCCAAGGTAACATGATAAATTTCAAATTTTTTCAAGTAATGAATAATATTAATACGTGCCCAATTCGTTTGACATTCAAAATATACACTCCAGTGAGTATATTAAAATTATTTAGACTTAAATGTTTTATTTCAGTGATTTAAATAATTTCTGTTAACTGCAAAAATAGTGCAACGTTCTTTAAAATAACAAAAATAAATAATTTTAAAATCATATTTGTGTTATAATAATATATTTAAAAAATATTGTAATATTACGCAGAATGAAGTATAAACAAACGTAATTTTACATTTTACTATACATATTTGTTGTAACAAATATTAAACAAATTACTGAATGTCTGCTGCATTACCCGAACTGAAACTTAACACAGAAGAAATTACAAAATATTTCATTGACCTTCTTCCACTAGAATAACTATTTTTGCAAACAGCACAGTACACGGAGTTATTTGAATTACTAGATGGCCATCATTGGTTGTGCCAGCTACATTAAATGTTCTGTACGCAATAATATCATTTGGATCAAAGCTCGTCATATTTGTGGCATTTTTGTAATTCAAATACTTTGACTGGTAAATAACTGCTACTATCTTAACAGTCAAAGGTGTTAGAATATATCTGTTTGCTAGATACATAAACTTGAAGCCATTGCGATTGTTAGCCGTTGTGAAATACACAATTGTATCCTGAAAATATGGATGTATTCAGTTTAATATAAAACATTTAATTTATTTTTATTTATTTATTTCAGGAGTAAGCAAAACCCATGGATTGAGCTTATTCATTACGTTGGAGGGCTTGAGACTATTTCATTTAATATAAGGGAAATAGTAGATATAAGATGCCAATGCGGATGCAGGATTCAAGGAGCAGGAGCTAGGAGCCATCAGCCACCTGGGACGGCTATGTTATCGACAAAATTGCCTGTTTCACCCCAAAAACCACTTCCGAAATTAATTATGCTACCAATTAATCACATTTTACAACAAAAAATAACAAAAAAAAAAGAAAACTGAGGGACGCTTATATGAAGCTCTTCGAAGGGAGAGCCGAAAAATCCTCAGGCGAGCAAGAGGCTCTTAGTGGAATGAGTCACTTAATCCTCAGAGAAGTAGAAGATGATTCAAGACTCCGAGCCATGTCCAGCGGACAGGGGAGGATCAGCGGACCAGGCCTCCTCCCCCAACCAATATCCTGCACCTACCACCTAAACACCCTGCTACATTCGCCCCTCCCCCTCAACCCTTCTTCGTCCACACCCCATCCCCTTCCCAACACAATCACTGGTAATTATTATAAAATATCGCGAAAATATTCTAAAAAATCGAAGAACATACAATGTTACTTTACCCCACCCCTCGCTCATTCCACTGCCCTCACATCACCCCCTCTAAACCCAACACCAAACAATCATAAAAAATTAAGAAAAATCGCAAATAATCTAAAAAAAAAATCAAAAAATTTAAAAGTTTAAGAACAAATAACATTACTGACCGCTACTCCCATGTTGGATGATGATGGCCTTGACCTGAACCCCAATGACATTAAAAACAAATAATTAGGAAATAGTGTTAAAATTTTAAAAAATTCGTAAAATCGATTAACATAGTATGTTACAAATTCCGACCCCCATGTTGAATGTTGGCGATCTTAACCTTTACCCCATTGACCTAGAATTCTACAAATGTAGAAATGTTCTTTAAAAAATTGGTGAAACATTTATAAAAATCGACGAACACATTACGATACTGACTCCGACCATCATATTGAATGTTGGCGACCATAAACTTAACCCAAATGACCTTGAACCCAGAAAACCAAGAATAAATCGCAAAAACTTCAATAATGTACAACACCACCGAGATAAAAAATGACATACCTTATCCGAAAACCTAACTGTATTTGCATGACCCTAAAAGTTAGATTATCGTAAATATGGCAGAGCACAGCTACTCCCTGGTACAACGATCAGTAGACGACTGAACCCCTACCGCTATATTTCATTGGTTATATAGCCGAAAAATCTGGCAACCCTCAAAGCGAATTGCTGACTTTATATAGCACACAGATCCCCTTCCCCCACCCTCACCATCACCAACACACCTCTCGTCGCCCTTCTTCCCTCGCCATTTACTTACCATAGCTCAGCCGCCATCAACATTTACACATGTCACTAACCCTTCAATCGCCCCTCTCCCACCCGCCCATCTAAAATACCTCACCATTGCTCGTCCCCTCTCTATCCACCCTCGCCCTCAACCAACCACACGATTCTCCAACCCTGTCCCTTTTTCTAAGCGAAACACCAACCGGTTCCTAAAGAGACGTAACTCTACCAAAGACTTGGCTAGCCAGGACCAATTACTGTTAGAATGTCTAGAACAGTGGTCAAGACCAACCCACCATACCACCCACCTCTACCAAAAGTCGATGACAACCAATCTCGAAAAAGTCGCCTAATGCAAATTACCAGACCAAACATCCAGTTGCGAATAATTCCTCAAAGATTATCCCCAATTCATTTGTTCGCCTTATAGAACTAAGACGATTTTAATAGACCCGAGTAAGATCCTACCATACCTTATGCACATGCTCTAATAAATTTTATCTAAATAATACTCTCGCAATCGTTTGTACACACCACAGAATTAATAAGTCTTTCAGATATGCAGAACAGACTGCATAAGAAATTAAACTCGCATTAGTATGTATACATGCATTATATATGCAAACTGTCTTTAGAATTATTTCATAAATTTGATCTTTACATTTCTCATATGTTTGCAGATTATGGATAGTAGCCAACAGTCTCGTCTGATATAACATAGATCATTCAGTTCACAAATGATTGACGATATCTCTTTAATGTGCGAGAAATCTCCATGTTGTTGGAAAGCGATAAAATGTCTGAGTCTATCAACATGTTCATTCCGGTGTTTGGGAAATAGGTAGCCAGTATACTCTGCATCTTCTGCCTTCTTCATGTCGCTCGTTGTAATAAATATGTCAGAGGGGTGTGTCAGTGAACAGAGAAATTTGCTTCGTCTTCAGCTCCATCACTGTCTTCATTTTCATTTTCATCAATGCTCTCTTCGTGGTCATCTTCAATCCTGTTTTGTATTATGTATTAAATTCACTTTTCTTAGTAGTCATTAGTATTTACAACAACGATATTATATTTCGAAGTTCATAGATTTCATGCGGAAGTCCTGCAAGTGTACGCTCTGCACAAACCGATTTTGCCTCGGTTCGTAGGTCTCTTATTCCTTCATTAGTATTGCCTGTCATAATAACCCTCTGTGGAATCAGTACCACTAGATACAGCATGGGGTATTGGAAACATTACTTGCTGGCTCCCACTAGACGAACCCTTGCCGATCTTGATGTGTTCCTTCAATGTTTCGCCTTGCATACACTGGTACCAATGTCGTGATGTTTCATCGTGCAAAATTGACTGTTCGTAAAGGCTGTTCTCTAATGTCGCAGAGAATGGGAGATTTTCCTGAAGAACTTTCCACAGTAGCTACACTATTGTCCATGTTATTTTCCAGCAATGGGTGAAGGTACATCCATAAAGGTAAGCTCTATAGTAGACTTCGTAAAATCATTGGCTTGCATCATTCATGAAAAAATCTGAAGTTATTTCTACAGTAACAACTCGTCTACTTTGCCTAGCTATTATGAATTAACATACTAACATATTTCATCAGCGATATTTAAGCATTTCATGAACCCATTAATCCAAACAATTTATCTAGTTCCTTAATCACATTACCATGCAGTTATATCTTCAGCAGTTTCTTCCAGACAAGTTAACTGCTCAGCTTGAACTCATGCTCCGCAAATGACCCAAATTGTTCTGCAAATAACTCCTAAATTACTCCCGTGTGATGTTAAATGACCCGTCTGGCTCTGCAAATGACCCCTCCTCTCCGCCAATGACCCCTCCTGCTCCGCAAATGACCTTTCCTGCTCTGCAAATGACCCCTCATTCTCAGCAAATGCTACATAAAGTACATAATTCGCTTTGCGGGTCGTAAAATTGACCACTATATAACCAATGAAATATTGAGGTGGAAGTACAGTCGTCTTCTGATCGTCGTACCAGTTTGTCGCTGTGCTCTGCCGACTTTACGAAAATTGACATTTTAGGCTCACGCACATCGAACTTGGTATTTCGCATTAGGTAGGCCTACGTAATTTATTCTTCAGTTGTTTTTTATGTTTTTATTATTTTTGTGATTATTTCGTAATTTTCCGAGTTCAAGGTCTTTTCGGTTAAGTTTAAGGTAGCCAACATTCATCATGGTGGTCGGAGTCAGTAACGTAATACGTTCGTCAATTTTTACGAATTCTTTCGAATTGTTACCATTTTTTCTAAATTATTTGTTTCCAATGTCATCGGGGTTAAGGTCAAGGCAACCGGTATCCAAAATGGGTGTCATAAAATTGCATTACTTTCTTTCGATATTTTACAATTTTTCCTCGGTTTTTCGAGATCAATGTCTTTGGAGTCAAGGTCACCGGCATCCTACATAGGTGTCGAATTGAGTGATGTAATATGTTCGTAAACTTTTATTAGTTTTTCGATTCTTACCTGTTAATTAGGTTCTTCGAGTTCAAGTTAATTGGGATCAACGTCACCAACATCCAACATGGGTGTCGGAGTCAGTGATGTATAATTTCCATAAACTTTTATTAGTGTTTTTAGTTTTTCTGTGGTTATTTTCTCTAATTATTATGATTGGAATGTGGGTAGGTAGGGGTAGGGGATGGTGGTAAAATTAAGGGGTTGAGCGGGGGAAGTATGAGGTTAACTTTATATGTTCTTCGATTTTATAATTTTTATTTTAATTTTTGATATTTTTCTCGAATTTTTTTAATGATTGGATGTGGTTGGGTTTAGAGAGGGCGAGTTGAGGGTCGTGGGATAATCGAGGGGTATGTTAGAGTAACATTGTATATTATTGTATTTTTTACGATTCTGTTTTCACGATTTTTATAATAAATACCAGTCATTGGTGGTAAGAAGTGGGTGGGGTGAAGGCAAAGAAAGCTGAGGGGGAGGGGTGTAGGTAGCAGCGTGTGGACATGCTAGGTGCTGGACAGTGTTCTAGGGAGGGGACCAAGTCTGCTGATCCTCCCGGTTCCGCTACACCTGGCTCGAAGTCTCGAATACTCCTCTACTGCTCCGAGGATTAAGGGGCTCATTGCCCTAAGAGCCTCTAATCCTCTTGCTCGCATGAGGATTATTAGGCTATTCCTTCGAGGAGCTTCAAATCTGCTTTTGTCAGATTTCCATATTTTAATTTTTTGGTGAAATAATTAATTTCGGAGTGATTTTTGCAGTCGTACAGGTAACTTTGTCGATAAACGGCCATCCCAGGCCGCCTCGATAACCGAGGTGGCTGATGACTCCTAGCCATACTCCTTGAATCCTGCACCCGCATCGGCATTTTATATCTACTGAAAATTATTTTTGTGGCAAAATTGATTACTTTGAAAGATTAGTTTTCGTAACATTTTTCGGGTAATCGATTTGGGCCACATTGATTGCATTCTATACAATTGTTCTTAAATAAAATATATAAAAAATTATGAATTAAAATGGTATGAAGTGAGTAATTTATTAAGATATATGTCCGTTTGTGGTGATATAAGGCCTTTAAAGGACAAATAAATGAAATTTTAAGATATTTTTAATGAAAAATATATACTTAAGTTTGCATGTTGTCAACTACGTATATAAAATGTTGTGTTTTACCACTATTTTATCACATTTAACATAGTACTGATTAACATTTGTGCCTTTATTGAAAAGTATCGCTGACGCTGTGATTTGCGAGGAGTATAAGCAAAAACAAAATTGAGATCTTTTCGTTGTGTTTTTTGTATACACTGTCGTGTATTGCATAAATATTGTTGTAATATTTTAATAGCAATTACTTAAGTTTATGAATTAATTTTGTCCTGTAGCAATAATGTGGTTTATTATTTATTTATTTTACATGATTTTGCTATATATGTATGCTTAAATGAGAAATTATTCCCCGAGTAGCATACAGATATAAACAGTCCTGGAAGCGATCGGCAGACTCTGTTGTCTGTTTTTGCAATATTTCTCCTTTCCTGCCCTTACCACCGATTCTCGCCCTCACTGTGGCCATTGATTTAAAATAGACACTGAATGATGTCGCCTTTCCCCACACAGTAGGGTGCCATCAGACAATGGCAGGACTAGTATCACCCTCCCCCCTCCCCCACAAACCCCCTGACCGGGTCGGCTGGCTGGAGCGCAGGATCCTCTTTCCGGGGCCATGCACGTAGCTGCTCACTGCATGCGTTCCCGATTTTCTGGTTCCCTTGTTTTACAAAACCCTATCACATTGTTTTATAATCCGTAAAATATATTTTTAAGTGCATATATGACAATTTTTACTGTATTTCTTATTTAACGATTTTTTTATCTTTTATTCATGGTTTAATTCCAATTAAACTACACAAAAATGTGTTGTTTCTGAGTATATAATCTAGTTCAGGGGTTACCAATTAGTTTCGTATAGGGTCCGTTTTCTAAAATTATTTGACTTTCGGGGTCCGTTTGGTACACCCCTCCCCCCCACCACTTATAAATCATCACGTGTATTTACTTTGTTGTAACATAACTATACATGTATATATATATATATATATATATATATCAGATTATAAATGAGGAAATAAAACGAAGAGGAACCTGACTATTATTTTATTAAATAATAAACAAATGTTATGAACAAAAGTAACAAGGTCAGTATATTAATGTAAAAATGACATGTTTTGCTTTGAACTATCTGTCTGAAGTTTGGAGTAAAGTTGGTGCAAGCTATGGCAATTAAATTCTGGAGATGTTCATCGGTAAGTCGAGATCGAAATTTCTTTTTAATGAAGTTAATCTTGGAAAATGCTGCTTCACAAATATATGTTGACCCAAACATAGTACAAAGTTTCAAAGCTAATTATTTTAGTTCTAGGTATGTATACCACACACAACTTTTATCAAAAACTCTTGCAAGAAACTTCCGTATTTTTGTGTTTTAAAACAGTATTTTATCGGAAATCGGTTATTTCCATCTGGAGAGTAGCTTTATTACTCCCGAAAACATTTGCAGCTTCAGTGCTCCATTCACCATCAGGCTGCATAGAGGAAATGTTTATGAGAATTTCGACGACATTCTCAATTTTCTTAAAATCTACGAATCTGTTTTCAAATTCCGATTTAAGATCCTTCATGAACGTCTTGTATTGGCCGACGTCCATCTCATCATCACTGTTGACTATTTTTTTTAAATTAGGGAAATGCAGACGTTCATTATCAAGATCGTTATTAAAAATATCGAGTTTTCGCGAAAAGCTTCTTACTTCTGACAGAAGCTCCCATACAAGATTTCCTTTGCCTTGAAGTTTAATGTTCAGGCCAATGATGTTTTTAAATATATCCGCTAAGAAAGCGATGGAAGCTACCTTTTTTTTCGCTTAGAAAACTTAAGTAGGCTTTTGCTGAAGTCTGATTAATATTGAAGAGAAACTTCTTCAAGTCTTCTAAAATGCTGAAGAATCTTTGCAAAACGCAGCCTTTGCTTAACCACCTTACATTATTATGCAACAGTAGATCGTCATATTGTGCATCAACCTCGTCAAGAAATGATTTTAATTCACGATGTTTCAGTGATGATTTTGCACGAAGAAAATTTACTATTTTAATCTCGTTTTGCATAATACTCTCGAGATTAGGATTAAGTTTTGCAGCAAAGCACAGTTTGATATATGATGAAGTGGTAGGAAATAAAATTTTCATTACATTTTGCATTGGTACTCAATAGGTGAACAGGTCCTTTTTTGGTCCCAACCATCGCTGGCGCACCATCGGTGGTTTCTGATAAAAGCTTTTTCAAGTCTAACTCATATTTATCGAAATAATCCATTACCGCCTTGAACATGTCTTCTCCTCGGATAAAAGATTATTTTATTTTGTCCAGGTAACGAACAAAAACAATCAGTTGTGCTTTATCAGTAACGTCGCATGATTCATCCATAGCCAAGGCATAATAGTCTGCATTCATTAAATGCCACTTCACATCACAATGATTTGCTTCCGCCAAAATGTTAGTATTTCTTGTGTTAGTAGACGCAGATAACGGAATCCGTCGAATAGTTTCAACAACGTCTTTTCTTTTCTCAAACAAAACATTGCCTGCCCCGAGCATGCATTCCTTAAATACGTCTGCATCGGTAAATGGTTTCATGTGCTTAGCAAGAGTCCAATAAATACGTAAAGAAGCCTCACCGCATTGCTCCTGCTCAGTCATTGAACGACTCATGATGTGTGTCGAAGATGTGTAACTTGACGATAAACTTGCAATTTTAGATTTACGCAGGTTACTACCAAGTGGAAATTTTTTGGCAAATGATATGTGTTTGGTCTCATAATGTCGTTTTATATTCGAGCTTTTAATTAACGCCACTGTTTGTTGACAAATCAAGCACATTGAAACTGCTTCAGCACGATCTGGCAGTGTAAAGCAATATAAATCGGTCAATTCTGGCAAAAACTGTCTATTTTCGACCTCCACCTTTCCTTTTTCGGGTCCGATAAAAAAAAACTCACAAATGTAGGCAGGTACTTAGCTGTTAGCGTAGGCAAGTAAACGTAAGCGCGCGTGGCGTTGGCGTCCGTCACTCAAAAGTACAACAAAACACTGCCCGCGTGCGATGGTTACCCCTGCCCTCGCGTCATCCACCCCCCTCCCTCTCTCTCTCTTCGCCGACTGACGATCTCGCTCGCACTTCGCCAACTGCGTCTCCTAGCATCGTCCGATGTCGAGTCGACCGCAGCAAAGACAAAGCGCGGGCTAAATTAAATTACGTTCTCAATAATACAAGTTAATTTATAATATGTTGTATATTGTACTGTTTACTTAAGCGCCGCACAATATGGGTCGGCGGTCCGGATCCGGACAGCGGTCAGCCATTTGGTGACTCCTGATCTGGTTGATAACATATATATTTTTAAATATAATCCCTAGCATTGGATTAATGAAATGTCAAGATTTGACTGCCAACGTTTGGTCGTTGTCTTTGAGTTGACATACTGTAAGAAACGGTAGCAAAACTACTGTTTATTGCCTTGTTGGCCAGGGGAAGACTAAAGCTTTAAGGTTTTCAACCAGATGCAAAATTTGTTGTGCATTTTTGCAAACAGCTGGAAAATGCAATGTGCATTAATTTTGTTGAAATATTTCGCCATCACTGTTTTCCCTCTGTGTGCCTAAAGGTGTGTTGTATATAAGCGGGAACGATTCGTTGTGCATTATGCATGGTAATTCTTGCCAGTATAGGCCTGTGTGTGTGTTATACGTGGCTTCTTCTGCTTCTGCCTTTATTCGGCAGTGTAAGAGCCATCGAGTCACTTACCACAGTAGACCTACCAGCTCAATTATTACAATGCCGGAAGAAAATCACGTGGTTAAGAATGAAAAAACCTTATATTGTCCTTGTGGTACCACTAGGATTTATAAATGTACGGCTTTCGCATTGCTTAGTTGGCGTGTGTTTGTGTATGTGTCCTACCTGCCTCCTGTTAATTTCTTAACTTATTTAACATACACCTTTTTCAGCTATTACATAAACTCGGTCTTGTCCACATTTCTGTTGCTCTTACATATTTTTAAACCACGGTATTGGGACCGGTAATATTAATGATTTGAAAAGGACCTACATACTCGAAGTGTAGAGATGTATGAGAAGTTTTACGTCGAAGACAGACCCACTAACCTTATTTATATTGAGCTAGCTTGTGCCTTTTGTTGAAGTACTAACATTTATGTATTTGGCTATGAATTATATTTTATCGGGCTTCTTTATGCTNGGCTTGTGCCTTTTGTTGAAGTACTAACATTTATGTATTTGGCTATGAATTATATTTTATCGGGCTTCTTTATGCTCTGTGTAGAGTAACTGTTTACATCCCACTATACAAGCGGGAAATTTTCCAGAAACATATGTGTATGCTGGGGCGCATTGATGCCTTGGAGCAACTAAAATAGCATCTGTTTGGTGACTGTGCTTATGGCGGTGTTATAATTAAAAGCAAATAATGGCAAGTAATCATCCCATGCGTCTTTGTCTTGTGTGGCACATATTGTCAATTGTTAGCTGAGTGCCTTGTTACATGATTCAACCAAGCCTTTACATCGTGGAGAAAAAGACATGGTCTGTAGTTTCTTAATTTGAAGAGTTTTCAGTAATTTTGCAACCATTTCATAGTTAAAAGGCGTTCTCCAATCTGTAAATAATATTTTCGGGCAGCTATATTGCAAATTGTGAGCAGGTTTTCGCATAAATATTCTCTACTGCCTTTGTGACTACATACAGAGATATTTACTCCGACATTACAAACATGTATGTATTACTTCTTCTTGATTATTGGAATGGAACTTTAGTGTCGAGTCCCCACATTTCCAAGAGGCCTGGAGGTGTGATAGGTTCTTATTGTTCTTGTGGTTTTGCGCGGCTAACCTTAGCATTTTGACATACCTCNAGAGGCCTGGAGGTGTGATAGGTTCTTATTGTTCTTGTGGTTTTGCGCGGCTAACCTTAGCATTTTGACATACCTCCCGTGATTTCACAAATTACGTGACGTCGTCTTGTTTAACTGAGTGGCATATCAATATAAGTTTCCATATTTCTTCCTCTAGATTTTTTATATGTCTTTCGAGATGAGATGTGTGAGATATAGTGTTGCAAATTTTCCCCCAATACCTTCGAATAATTAATTAGAATTTTTTGTAAGTTCCCTTTCATTTCCTCCACAATGTTGTTCTCCATAAATATAAGCCTGTGTACAACAGATGGCGTTAGTGATTTAAATAAGATTTCTAGAATTTCCTTCTCTGTAAATGCAGGATGATATATTTTTTGCTATGCACAGAGAGTCCTCCACGTGAATCAGAAAACACTCGTGTACAAGGGGACGTTTTATGATAACGTGAGACCTGGGGCAAAATAAATCCGAGGCCCTCTTTACAGCTGCAATTTATAAATGACAGTTTTAAACCATGTCATATTTAAATTTAATTATCTTTACTATTGATTAAAAATTAATTTAGACATTTTAAAATAAAGTATGATTGTAGTAACTAACATAATAACAATAATTATAAGTTATGCAGGGTGATCTCTCTAACGCGGACAACCCCAAAATTTCCAGAATGGTTGCAGATACCGAAATGTGGTTTTCACTAAATGAAATGAAGTACGGGGGCAAGTAATTTTACGCAAATAAACTATTCGTAACACGTTTATGGACAGAAATAATTTATCCACAAACGATTTTCNGACCTCCACCTTTCCTTTTTCGGGTCCGATAAAAAAAAACTCACAAATGTAGGCAGGTACTTAGCTGTTAGCGTAGCCAAGTAAACGTAAGCGCGCGTGGCGTTGGCGTCCGTCACTCAAAAGTACTACAAAACACTGCCCGCGTGCGATGGTTACCCCTGCCCACACGTCATCCACCCCCCTCCCTCTCTCTCTCTTCGCCGACTGACGATCTCGCTCGCACTTCGCCAACTGCGTATCCTAGCATCGTCCGATGTCGAGTCGACCGCAGCAAAGACAAAGCGCGGGCTAAATTAAATTACGTACTCAATAATACAAGTTAATTTATAATATGTTGTATATTGTACTGTTTACTTAAGCGCCGCACAATATGGGTCGGCGGTCCGGATCCGGACAGCGGTCAGCCATTTGGTGACTCCTGATCTGGTTGATAACATATATATTTTTAAATATAATCCCTAGCATTGGATTAATGAAATGTCAAGATTTGACTGCCAACGTTTGGTCGTTGTCTTTGAGTTGACATACTGTAAGAAACGGTAGCAAAACTACTGTTTATTGCCTTGTAGGCCAGGGGAAGACTAAAGCTTTAAGGTTTTCAACCAGATGCCAAATTTGTTGTGCATTTTTGCAAACAGCTGGAAAATGCAATGTGCATTAATTTTGTTGAAATATTTCGCCATCACTGTTTTCCCTCTGTGTGCCTAAAGGTATGTTGTATATAAGCGGGAACGATTCGTTGTGCATTATGCATGGTAATTCTTGCCAGTATAGGCCTGTGTGTGTGTTATACGTGGCTTCTTCTGCTTCTGCCTTTATTCGGCAGTGTAAGAGCCATCGAGTCACTTACCACAGTAGACCTACCAGCTCAATTATTACAATGCCGGAAGAAAATCACGTGGTTAAGAATGAAAAAACCTTATATTGTCCTTGTGGTACCACTAGGATTTATAAATGTACGGCTTTCGCATTGCTTAGTTGGCGTGTGTTTGTGTATGTGTCCTACCTGCCTCCTGTTAATTTCTTAACTTATTTAACATACACCTTTTTCAGCTATTACATAGACTCGGTCTTGTCCACATTTCTGTTGCTCTTACATATTTTTAAACCACGGTATTGGGACCGGTAATATTAATGATTTGAAAAGGACCTACATACTCGAAGTGTAGAGATGTATGAGAAGTTTTACGTCGAAGACAGACCCACTAACCTTATTTATATTGAGCTGGCTTGTGCCTTTTGTTGAAGTACTAACATTTATGTATTTGGCTATGAATTATATTTTATCGGGCTTCTTTATGCTCTGTGTAGAGTAACTGTTTACATCCCACTATACAAGCGGGAAATTTTCCAGAAACATATGTGTATGCTGGGGCGCATTGATGCCTTGGAGCAACTAAAATAGCATCTGTTTGGTGACTGTGCTTATGGCGGTGTTATAATTAAAAGCAAATAATGGCAAGTAATCATCCCATGCGTCTTTGTCTTGTGTGGCACATATTGTCAATTGTTAGCTGAGTGCCTTGTTACATGATTCAACCAAGCCTTTACATCGTGGAGAAAAAGACATGGTCTGTAGTTTCTTAATTTGAAGAGTTTTCAGTAATTTTGCAACCATTTCATAGTTAAAAGGCGTTCTCCAATCTGTAAATAATATTTTCGGGCAGCTATATTGCAAATTGTGAGCAGGTTTTCGCATAAATATTCTCTACTGCCTTTGTGACAACATACAGAGATATTTACTCCGACATTACAAACATGTATGTATTACTTCTTCTTGATTATTGGAATGGAACTTTAGTGTCGAGTCCCCACATTTCCAAGAGGCCTGGAGGTGTGATAGGTTCTTATTGTTCTTGTGGTTTTGCGCGGCTAACCTTAGCATTTTGACATACCTCGCGTGATTTCACAAATTACGTGACGTCGTCTTGTTTAACTGAGTGGCATATCAATATAAGTTTTCATATTTCTTCCTCTAGATTTTTTATATGTCTTTCGAGATGGGATGTGTGAGATATAGTGTTGCAAATTTTCCCCCAATACCTTCGAATAATTAATTAGAATTTTTTGTAAGTTCCCTTTCATTTCCTCCACAATGTTGTTCTCCATAAATATAAGCCTGTGTACAACAGATGGCGTTAGTGATTTAAATAAGATTTCTAGAATTTCCTTCTCTGTAAATGCAGGATGATATATTTTTTGCTATGCACAGAGAGTCCTCCACGTGAATCAGAAAACACTCGTGTACAAGGGGACGTTTTATGATAACGTGAGCCCTGGGGCAAAATAAATCCGAGGCCCTCTTTACAGCTGCAATTTATAAATTACAGTTTTAAACAATGTCATATTTAAATTTAATTATCTTTACTATTGGTTAAAAATTAATTTAGACATTTTAAAATAAAGTATGATTGTAGTAACTAACATAATAACAATAATTATAAGTTATGCAGGGTGATCTCTCTAACGCGGACAACCCCAAAATTTCCAGAATGGTTGCAGATACCGAAATGTGGTTTTCACTAAATGAAATTAAGTACGGCGGCAAGTAATTTTACGCAAATAAACTATTCGTAACACGTTTATGGACAGAAATAATTTATCCACAAACGATTTTCNGGGCAAGTAATTTTACGCAAATAAACTATTCGTAACACGTTTATGGACAGAAATAATTTATCCACAAACGATTTTCCCCTGAAAACATGTCTCTATTTTAACGGCGTCTGAAAGTACGTGCAAAGAGGAATTCAGTGTTATAGCTTAAGCAATAGAAAGTAGCACAGAAAGGCCAAGAAATTATGTGCAAATATGATAAAGTAAGTTGGGATGGTACCATGGTGCAGTGGAACTGTTCTCACAGTTCTAAGCAAGCAACACGCGCCGTGACTCATCCTGGTGGGACCACTTCCTTATAGCAGAATAGCGCTTACAGTAATGGGGCATGGGCACGGAGTGCTATGTTGGACAAAGAAGAGTACTACAACGGAGGGAAGACGGGAAATGTAAATACAAGTCTGACATAAATACATTACATTTTATTCAGATACTAATGTAATTCAGAATATTTCTTTCCTAGTCCTTCACTGTACTGAGTAAAGAGTGCGAACATATTGTTTTGATTCAGTAAAGTAAGCGGCTGCATTTATTGTTGTCCCTGGCTGCATAAACCCGACTAACACGACTCCACATATATCCCAAAACACGGTTGCCATAACCTTGCGTGTGGAGTTTGTCCGCTTGGCCTTGACTTTGATTGGTGATGTCGGGTGACGCCATTCCATTGACTGACGGTTACACACTGGGTTCATGTGAGAAACCCACGTCTCGTCTCCTGTGACAATGTTCTCTAAAAATTGATCACCTTCCTTATGATATCGGTCCAAAAAATCAAGAGCACAAGCCATTCTTTTCATTTGGTGTTCCTCAGTAAGCAGAATGGGAACCCAACGTGCGCATAATTTGTAAAGTTGCAGATATTGAGAGACAATTTTGTGCAAAGTTGTTCTACCCACATTCGTAAATTCGAATGCTAAAGTTGAAATTGTGAGTCACCGGTCTTCACGAATCTTTTCTTCCACGGCTTTGACCGCATATTCTGTGATCACTGATGGTCGGCCTGATCGCGGTTCATCATGGACATTTTTCCGTTCGTCATTGAAATCTCTCACACACTTACGCACTTTGCTGTCACTCATCGCATTGGAGCCATACACTTGACATATCTGTCGATGATTTTCCGCTGCTGAAATGTTTCTTGCTTTCAAAAAACAGAATCACTGNCACCTTCCTTATGATATCGGTCCAAAAAATCAAGAGCACAAGCCATTATTTTCATTTGGTGTTCCTCAGTAAGCAGAATGGGAACCCAACGTGCGCATAATTTGTGAAGTTGCAGATATTCAGAGACAATTTAGTGCAAAGTTGTTCTACCCACATTCGTAAATTCGAATGCTAAAGTTGAAATTGTGTGTCACCGGTCTTCACGAATCTTTTCTTCCACGGCTTTGACCACATATTCTGTGATCACTGATGGTCGGCCTGATCGCGGTTCATCATGGACATTTTCCCGTTCGTCATTGAAATCTCTCACACACTTACGCACTTTGCTGTCACTCATCGCATTGGGGCCATACACTTGACATATCTGTCGATGATTTTCCGCTGCTGAAATGTTTCTTGCTTTCAAAAAACAGAATCACTGACCGAATTTCACAGTCAGAGGGCTGATCAATTGTTTTAAACATTTTGAACTGGCACTGTAAACAGCACACTGCAACAATACCAATGCAAATGGTGTCGTTTAACGAGCAAGGCATGCCGGGAGTCGGTGCACATGCACGTTACAATGTTCGCGCGACATTCGATTGGCTACGGCGATTCGGACCTTACTTGCCCAAAAACCCTCGTACAAAACAGTACAGTTATGGTTGAAATGCTTCACATTAGGTCTTTTCACAGAATGTACACATCTGTAAACGCACATGTAGCAAGCGGCGAAGGCCTGAAATGTTTCTGGCGCGCTTCCTCTGCAAGCTGCCACAATACGTCCCTGCATGTCTTCTGACGTCGTAGGAACCGTATTGTACACCCTATACTTCACTGTTCCCCATGGGAAAAAAATCCAAAGGTGTGAATTTGGACTGGCCATCTGAATTTGGGCTGAATCCAGCCCTAACCACCAGTTTGGAAACGTTTAATTTAACACTTGCTTCGCCAACACAGTAAAATTCGCACGACAACCACCATGCGGAAACCACATATCACGACGTATGTCGAGCGGTAGGTCTTCCAGACGTGCCGGCAAGGTCTCTCTGAGGAAAAGGGCGTACGTACAATCGGTCATTGTCCCTTGAAATAANGGCCATCTTAATACTGAATCCAGCCCTAACCACCAGTTTGGAAACGTTTAATTTAACACTTGCTTCGCCAACACAGCAAAATTCGCACGACAACCACCATGCGGAAACCACATATCACGACGTATGTCGAGCGGTATGTCTTCCAGACGTGCCGGCAAGGTCTCTCTGAGGAAAAGGGCGTACGTACAATCGGTCATTGTCCCTTGAAATAANGGTCTTCCAGACGTGCCGGCAAGGTCTCTCTGAGGAAAAGGGCGTACGTACAATCGGTCATTGTCCCTTGAAATAAGTATGGCCTAATGACGTAGTCTCCAACGATTCCACACGACACGTTCACTTTCCGATGTCGCTGGTGCTCCACGTGCCGCACCCAACACGGATTCTCCGTCACCTAATAGTGCATATTTCGTAAATTTCCGCGCCCATGGTTTGTGAAGGTCACTTCATCGGAAATAGTATGTTCTACTGAAAATTGCTGACATTCTTTACGGACATCAGAACAAACCTACAAAACTGAACATGCTGCTGGAAATCACCTTCATGTAATTCCTTTTGAATAGCAACGTCATATGGTTGGAATTTCCGTTGTCACAGTATCTGTAACACACTTGTGTTACTTATTCCTACGAACCTGGAAAGTTTTCGCGTTCCCATGTGGGGGTTTGCATCAACGCGTGCTAACACATCGTGGTGATGCGTCTCGCCCGTAGCAGTCTTTCGTCGCACTCGTGTTGTGGAATTCGAAACACCTCGTGACGTGTGCAAATTCGTCGCATCGTTTGCCATGAGATGGACGTCCGATTAGAATACAATTCACCATTCATTTTGATGGCTTGCTTGGCATTTCTGCCACACTCACCGTAAGTAATAAGGCCGTACAATTTTTTCCTCATTCGTGTACTTCATTGCGTACATACAGTCACACACTGCAATAACCCTTACCATAACAGATAACAGGGACTGGTGCTGCGCTGCTAAGAGGAGATGATCCCGTCAGAATGAGTCACGGTGCGTGTTGCTTGCTTAGAGCTGTGAGAACAGTTCCACTGCACCATGGTACCATCCCAAATAACTTTATCATATTTGCACATTATTTCTTGGCCTTTCTGTGTTACTTTCTATTGCATAAGCTATATCACTCAATGTTTCTTTGCGCGTACTTTCAGATGCCGTTAATATAAAGGCATGTTTCNTTCTATTGCATAAGCTATATCACTCAATGTTTCTTTGCGCGTACTTTCAGATGCCGTTAATATAAAGGCATGTTTCCAGGGGAAAATCATATATGGATTAATTATTTCTGTCCATACACCTGTTACGAATAGTCACATTGCGGCAAATTACTTGCTCCTATACATAATTTAATCTAGCGAAAATCGCATTTCGTAATCTGCTACCATTCCGGAACTTTTGGGGGCATCCAAGTTAGGCAGGCCACCCTGTATATTAAACTGCAGCCGGTTCACATAAAAATATTAGGAAATAAGCGATAAAAGCAAAATAATNTTCTATTGCATAAGCTATATCACTCAATGTTTCTTTGCGCGTACTTTCAGATGCCGTTAATATAAAGGCATGTTTCTAAGGGAAAATTATATATGGATTAATTATTTCTGTCCATACACCTGTTACGAATAGTCACATTGCGGCAAATTACTTGCTCCTATACATAATTTAATCTAGCGAAAATCGCATTTCGTAATCTGCTACCATTCCGGAACTTTTGGGGGCATCCAAGTTAGACAGGCCACCCTGTATATTAAACTGCAGCCGGTTCACATAAAAATATTAGGAAATAAGCGATAAAAGCAAAATAATGTATTGAAAATTTTCTGAATGTAATGGAGCAATTTTATTCTGTCAACACCAACAGTATTTCCTGCTTCAGTTACCAAAGTCCAAAGTCATTTTCAACAATTACAAAATTTATGAGTAAGACACAATGCCAAAAGAAAATGCATATTAATCAACTCACTTTGCAATAAATTACTTTCTCGCCTTTTTGGCAGCAAACATATGAATAAGTCCATTAAATTAAATGCTGTTAACAAGATTATTTTCTGAAGAAATCACCGCTAACGAGTTCCATTTCTCTTGTGAAATGGTAGATATAATTTGATTCTTTAAATCTGACAGTTTTGGAAATGAATTTTTACTTTCGCTGTTTCAAATTGGTAATGTCAAATGCAAGCTCGATGCTATTGCTGCATTTGGTAAGACATAAATTACATCATTGTTATATAAGTGCTGCAAAACATCTTATGCAGTGAAATATATAACACAACCTCCTGCCTTATGTTCTCTGAGAAAAAATGATAAATGTAATACTTTATTCGAAAAAAATTACTGCAGATCCTTGCTGTATTTTCTGACCAACTCAACGGAATTAGATTTCAGTTCCTCATGATTTGCTGTAGTTAAGTAAGAGAGAAAACCAAATGTCATGGTAATTGATTTGTAGGAAGCAGCCCTCTACTCCAGTTCTATGCAGAGCCTATCAATAAAACACAGAAATGAGGAACTTCTGGAATTCTCACGGGATGTTACAACAGTAGAAAGTTCGTCTTTTCCATCCAAATACTTTTTGGAAGACCTGATATCTACATTATTTTGTAAGACATGGTTGCTTAATTATTTTGCTTTAACTTCCATTTCGTCAAAGTTACTTCGCAAATCAGAAACAAATGCTTTCAAGGAACTCATCAACTGAAGACCAGTTACTACATCAAGACTCGAATTCTCTAGGTGCTTGCTTACTGTACCAAATTTTTCCATAGTGTAATACCACAATACAGCCATAAATGCAAATTCAAAAAACTTCATTTTCTTCATGGCGGAGTTTGCTTCTATCCTAGTGACTTGTGTTTCGTTTTTGTCATTTGACATTTCACAGAATGCACAAAAAATTTCATCATAATCAATTATCAGGGTTCTCAATGCTTCTTCTCTGCATAACCACCTAGTTTCCAATAAGTTATTTTAGGCTTGACACTATTTTCTGTGCTCTTCAAAATTACATTTAATAACATACCACCTGTGAGTAAAAGTAGTAAAAAAGAGTACAGCTTTTCTAAAAACAAAAATAGTTTTGTAGCATGAAGACGATCACCAAAACTGTTTTTTTCAAACCAAGTTTAGTGAATGTGCTGCAAATGGAACATGCAACGCAGAGCTGTTTATTGATTTCATGTGTGCTTGTTGATCCTCATCTATTCCTGACATGTTGGCTGCTTTGTCATAGCTTTGGTCTCGGCAATCCTGGATATTAATGGCGTTGTCTTTTAGAGTAGTAGTTAAAATTTCACTGAAATTTCTTCCGGTATGGCTGTAAATTGGAATGAAAAACTGAAACCTTTCCAAAATATTACCATGAAAGCAATATCTAAACACAAAAGACAACTGATCGGTATGGGAAATATCAGTTGTAGAATCGAGTATCACTGAGTAATATTTTACCTGTCTTATCACACTTAGCATGTGTCTCTGAACTTCGCTGCCCATCAGATCATGAGTTCTTCATTTATATCAGAAGAATAAGATGAATGCCCTTTCCCTTTGTTCCCATGCATCCTTAAATTCTCCTGTAAAAAGGGACCAAACTGGGATAGTCGTTCCAAAATTTCGAGGTTATTACCATTGNGCAGGCCACCCTGTATATTAAACTGCAGCCGGTTCACATAAAAATATTAGGAAATAAGCGATAAAAGCAAAATAATGTATTGAAAATTTTCTGAATGTAATGGAGCAATTTTATTCTGTCAACACCAACAGTATTTCCTGCTTCAGTTACCAAAGTCCAAAGTCATTTTCAACAATTACAAAATTTATGAGTAAGACACAATGCCAAAAGAAAATGCATATTAATCAACTCACTTTGCAATAAATTACTTTCTCGCCTTTTTGGCAGCAAACATATGAATAAGTCCATTAAATTAAATGCTGTTAACAAGATTATTTTCTGAAGAAATCACCGCTAACGAGTTCCATTTCTCTTGTGAAATGGTAGATATAATTTGATTCTTTAAATCTGACAGTTTTGGAAATGAATTTTTACTTTCGCTGTTTCAAATTGGTAATGTCAAATGCAAGCTCGATGCTATTGCTGCATTTGGTAAGACATAAATTACATCATTGTTATATAAGTGCTGCAAAACATCTTATGCAGTGAAATATATAACACAACCTCCTGCCTTATGTTCTCTGAGAAAAAATGATAAATNTGCTGCAAAACATCTTATGCAGTGAAATATATAACACAACCTCCTGCCTTATGTTCTCTGAGAAAAAATGATAAATTTAATACCTTATTCGAAAAAAATTACTGCAGATCCTTGCTGTATTTTCTGACCAACTCAACGGAATTAGATTTCAGTTCCTCATGATTTGCTGTAGTTAAGTAAGAGAGAAAACCAAATGTCATGGTAATTGATTTGTAGGAAGCAGCCCTCTACTCCAGTTCTATGCAGAGCCTATCAATAAAACACAGAAATGAGGNATGGTAATTGATTTGTAGGAAGCAGCCCTCTACTCCAGTTCTATGCAGAGCCTATCAATAAAACACAGAAATGAGGAACTTCTGGAATTCTCACGGGATGTTACAACAGTAGAAAGTTCGTCTTTTCCATCCAAATACTTTTTGGAAGACCTGATATCTACATTATTTTGTAAGACATGGATGCTTAATTATTTTGCTTTAACTTCCATTTCGTCAAAGTTACTTCGCAAATCAGAAACAAATGCTTTCAAGGAACTCATCAACTGAAGACCAGTTACTACATCAAGACTCGAATTCTCTAGGTGCTTGCTTACTGTACCAAATTTTTCCATAGTGTAATACCACAATACAGCCATAAATGCAAATTCAAAAAACTTNGGTGCTTGCTTACTGTACCAAATTTTTCCATAGTGTAATACCACAATACAGCCATAAATGCAAATTCAAAAAACTTAATTTTCTTCATGGCGGAGTTTGCTTCTATCCTTGTGACTTGTGTTTCGTTTTTGTCATTTGACATTTCACAGAATGCACAAAAAATTTCATCATAATCAATTATCAGGGTTCTCAATGCTTCTTCTCTGCATAACCACCTAGTTTCCAATAAGTTATTTTAGGCTTGACACTATTTTCTGTGCTCTTCAAAATTACATTTAATAACATACCACCTGTGAGTAAAAGTAGTAAAAAAGAGTACAGCTTTTCTAAAAACAAAAATAGTTTTGTAGCATGAAGACGATCACCAAAACTGTTTTTTTCAAACCAAGTTTAGTGAATGTGCTGCAAATGGAACATGCAACGCAGAGCTGTTTATTGATTTCATGTGTGCTTGTTGATCCTCATCTTTTCCTGACATGTTGGCTGCTTTGTCATAGCTTTGGTCTCGGCAATCCTGGATATTAATGGCGTTGTCTTTTAGAGTAGTAGTTAAAATTTCACTGGAATTTCTTCCGGTATGGCTGTAAATTGGAATGAAAAACTGAAACCTTTCCAAAATATTACCATGAAAGCAATATCTAAACACAAAAGAAAACTGATCGGTATGGGAAATATCAGTTGTAGAATCGAGTATCACTGAGTAATATTTGACCTGTCTTATCACACTTAGCATGTGTCTCTGAACTTCGCTGCCCATCAGATCATGAGTTCTTCATTTATATCAGAAGAATAAGATGAATGCCCTTTCCCTTTGTTCCCGTGCATCCTTAAATTCTCCTGTAAAAAGGGACCAAACTGGGATAGTCGTTCCAAAATTTCGAGGTTATTACCATTGNGTGCATCCTTAAATTCTCCTGTAAAAAGGGACCAAACTGGGATAGTCGTTCCAAAATTTCGAGGTTATTACCATTGCAAGGTGATCCAAGCATCTGGTTGTCACCACGAAAAGGAAGACCACGAGTGCACATAAATATCACAACTGACAGTACTCAAATAAAAACATTCTTAAAGTAATTTGTTTCAGTAATTATTTGCGAATATAACTGTGATGAAAAAAAGTTTTGTTATTTTCCTTTGAAGCTAATTTTAACGGATATTTATTGCGTTCAACACTGTTTTCATGCTCCCTCTTTTTTTTTCTTTTTTTTTCCCCCAATTAGAAAAACANCCCTCTTTTTTTTTCTTTTTTTTTCCCCCAATTAGAAAAACAGTTACAAATCGTGATAGCTTACCATTTCTGAAAAGTTTGCATGTGAAGCAAAAAAATTTCTTGTAGAATTTGAGTACAATAACTATTTTCTCTGCTTGCGCTCTCCAATTTCAAGAACTCTCACAAATGCTGACGTGGTTAGTTTTCTTGTAGATTTTGGGTACTGTCTAGCAGAAGCAGTGTAATCTCCATCATTATTACTTTAAAAAGTCCTGCCCTTTATCAACACAATAACCAATCATTTCGTCAGTGATATTAACAGGTCATGTTGCAGGATCATGCTAGATCAATATTGATAATGCAGTATCAAAATTAACAGTCCTTTCATAACTATTTACTCCACAGTTTCTGGTACTTTATGGGTCTACACCTTCATTACATGAAACAGAGGTTGTGGGAAATTCTTGAATAATGTTAGTAGGATTAAAATTTTCTCTGTCTGAGACTACTGTTTTTATATTTTTTGGGAATTTAATCAGAGCTAGTGCTAAGTTAAAAGGCAACATACCATCACACGGTTCAAGGGCTTGTAGTGGTTAATCCTTAATTTAAAAAAAACGGTGTAAGTTTCGGAAGTTTATTTATTTGTTCTTGGTTCTCTTTTTCTTTTCTTTTTTGCTTTAGTTTTGGCAGCGCCACTGTCAAATTTACACACATTCATTTCGGCAGATTATTTAGACAAATTAACTTCACCTTTGTGGAAAACTTCATACAAGACTCTTCATTACAGCACAACCAATGAAATGCAAACCTGTTTACATTTCACTGACGTCTGACTTCCAAAAAATAGCAAAACAAATGAGGGGATGCAAAATAACGGAACTAAACTGATCTCTTCTTTAACACAACTGCAAAGTCATTAATATATATTTATTTATTTATAGCCCGTGTTACAATTAAGAAAAATACAAAACCCTTGAAAAAAAACACAAATTGGCTTGAAAACACGTTAAAAATATGCCCACTAACACAAATCGATGAAAACAGGAATGTCATTATTTTTGTTGCTGAATTGTCAATCACGAAGACTTGCGTGTAAATGCACGGCATCTGTTGGTACTATAATGTAACATACGCACTGTATTGCTCAACTTCTCGAATTGAACAAGAGCGCTGGTGGCGCCATTCTCGCCGTTGTGGTATGTGGTGTATGCGTTTGCTTTGCCTGAATTTTTCGTAATAAAACCATACAAATTACACATTCTAGGTTTTAGTTTTATTATGAATGCATTTATTAATAAACTAAATTAATAACTCAATTGCGAAACAAGTTATTGTTGCGCCAAGTATGATAAAACAAGCACTTTACGCTTAAAAAAATATTTAATGCACGTTTTTTATTGGAAAGTGGGAGGGGAGGAGTGTTAGCCCATAGCTGCCTGAATCAATTATCAAATAGCAAGCGGACTTTATTCGACGAAGCATTTTTCAGATGAATTTAATAGATTTTTTTGGCATTTGGTGTTCAACGCATGTCCTTTTGGTTAAATTGACCACGAACACCTGGAAATTAAAATGATGAAATGCTGCTTTATGAACAATGTATTTGTTTACTGTGATATGTCGCTAATAGAAAATGCATTGCTTCCGTTATTAGTTATGAGCAACAACCCAAACTGATTTGATGGGAAATTTAGAAAAGTCAACTCATTGTAAGTTATTCCTTTTAATGCAATAAATGGGATGTAAGGCCCGGGGCAAATGCCCCTTTTGCACCCCCCCCCCTTCCATCTTTCTTCTATACACGACACTGCGTGCACACGACGCCATTTATCGCAGTGCTGTCGTTTCGTCCGTTCCGCAATGTCTATGGGTGGGAAGAATAGCTTTGTCATTCTTTGTTTGATGATAAGCCACGTTAACTTTTTCAACCCCATATATTTATAAGATTCTCGTATGTTCTTCGCACGGAACCTATAATGTGTAAACGTAACCATTTCTTGGGTTCTGTGTCTGTCCACTTGTCAATGTTGACTTCGTAAGGAATTCACCAACATCCTCGATAGCAGTTCCTATAAATGTGTCTAACTGTGTCGTTGTCTTAACTGTCATGTGTGTAGGTTGTTATTCCATGGCAAGCTGTTCCTTTGTGTCAAATAAATTGTAATATTCCCTGTCGCTATGTGTAGTAACACTGCTAGTGATCTGGAGGTCCTCATTACTTAGTAAATAATTGGTTCTTCGTACGTCGAACTAATTTCATTGTCCGAGTTTTCGGTATCGATAAACTTACTTTGAATTTTACGTGAAAATGTTCGAGTTACGTGTATGGCACCAACATCAAGATGCATTAGAATTTCCGGAGTCTGAGATTCAATGGTCAGCTGCAATTATAAGTGTTGAGAATTGAGGTGAAGGCCCATCCGTACTACAAAACTCTACAGAATGTCTATAAAGTCGCTATCTATTTTTGTTAATTCATAACTTATTAGATTTGTGTTGCAGGTGGTGATCAAGAATGAATAAATACGAGCGTATTATGGTTGTGACCCTTCGTATTAAAGAATACAAGTGTAATGTCATCAGGGAGAGGTTTCAAAGACGTTTCAACAAACCAGGACCTACAGATAAAGCTATCCGTGAGTTGCTGCAAAATATTAACCCAACGAGGTCGTTTCTTAATGCGAAAAGAAGTGGGCCACCCATCGCATTAGACCAAAGTGTTCACTTGACGTGCGAACTGTTAGAACAGGAATTACACATATTACTTCGAAGAGCATCCTAGAAACTACAGAGAAACAATCTATAAAATATTGAGAGCCAGATTATGGATAAAAGTATAACATATTCAAATCCTGCATGACCTTCTTGAAGAAGATTACCCAACACGAGCAGCAATGTGTTCAAATTTGGTTGAACGGATCAAAAACGAAGGTCGGATGGAAAACATCTTCTTTATTGATGAATCAACGTTCCACACTGGAAGCAAGGTCAATGCATCTATGTCACTCAAAAACCACGAGAATTCGTGTCATGGCAAAGGGATTGTTCTTTTTTGAAAAAAAAAAAAAAAAAAAACAATAACTGGAGCTGTGTATCGTGACATGCTCGAAATATTTATAGAGCCACATCTGGTTTAAAATGCTATCATTCATGATATCGTCCTTCAACACGATCGAGCACCATTCCACTCTGCAGTCATTGCCCAGGACTACGTCAATAACTGGTTTCCAGACCACTGAATTGGACGTGGTGAACAGATCCTGGGCACTGAGATCGCCGGATTTGACTCCACAGGATTTCTTTGCCTGGGGATTTGCGGAAGCATAAGAGTTTCAAACGAAAGTTAACAATTTGCAAGTGTTGAGGGATTGTATTCGGCAATCAGTTACACAATCTACACCGTGGATGTTACAGAATACATTCGGTGAAGCAGTTGTACGATTTGAGCTTTGCAGAGATACAGATGGTGCACATGTAGAATCCACTTAAATGAGCCATGCTCTTTGATCCAATCACACGAAGGTGTAAATGATTTCGGAGTAATTTAAACAATCCTATTAATGTTATATTGTTTCGTTTACCTACCCAATCCGAATATAGATCCAGACTTTGTAGACATCCTGTATTCTGTCAATTGGGTGTGGACTAATTACATGCAGTATACATATGTTTGGCCACAGATCAAAGTTTTGATTCATTACCTTGTGACATTGAATCACACAAAAACGATTGGTTACTAAGAATGCAGGGCGACTACTGAGAAATAAAATATGCATCCCAGTTTGCATATGAGTGTGGCAAGGAAAAAAAAAATTATATTTTAAATCTCTCGATGTGACACTTCACCACCCGAACAATATTAGGTAGATACTTTAATATACCTATATATAAACGTGGGTTGATGGGTGTGAGGTATAGTACTATTGCTCGTTTGCGACAAGAGCGAAAACGAACCACACCTCTAACAGTGTTGTAAAACTTATATTTTACATTCAAAAATCGAAATTGGTGTAAACTCAGAGTAACTGAAATAATAAAATTGAACTAGCTATAGTATTTATATAAAAATTAATCAACATATTAGAGTAACGCATATTATCAAATATATGCAAAATAACACAAATTGCTACTTTTTTAAACTCAGCTAATGGTCCTGACAATTAAGAAGAAAACTATCCCTACTTGGGGCTTTACATCGAAGACCTGCCACACCAGACACACACATTTAATATTGTGTAGTCCGTCATCGCTCAACGTCACTCACCCTCCATTTCCGTAGACACGCCTTCTCAGTATCGTTGTCGAATGAGCTGGGGTAATCTCAGCAGGAGACCAGCATCAAGATGGTCCATGGACGCCTCGCCACTCGATCCGAAAACAGGAAAAAAAACGCTGCTATTCCGTAATAACCGCCTTAAATAATCAAGGTGTTGAGCATCTTTGCCGCTGGGTCACAGGGCGATGTGTTCAGTAAAACGCCATCAGTGGCCTGAATTTTGCATCATTTTGTATTCTGTACAGCTCGGTGGGCATACTTCAGCCCTCGTCTTGCAATGTCCATAGCAAGTGCCTGGGGCGTGAAGGGCGTCATAACTATGATAAATCATTATATCTAAAAAAAATTCAAAGGGCTCACATAACAATATGTGACGATGAGCATGCCTCATAATACCACGCTGTCATTTGTAATGGAATAGCCAAACATAAATAATAACATACCAAAGTGAATGCTAAAATGTCATGTCGGATTACATACCATAATATAGAACTACTTGCGTGTTACATTTGGTGGGTTGGTGGTAATCGGTTGATTGTTCCTTGATATACACTGAGGGGACAAAAGTCATGGGATGCCTCCTAATATCGTGTCGGACCTACTTTTGCCCAGCGAAGTGCAGCAACTCGACGTGGCATGGACTCAACAAGTCGTTGGAAGTCCCCTGCAGAAATATTGCGTCATGCTGCCTCTATAGACGCCCATAATTGCGAAAGTGTTGCCGGTGCAGGAGTTTGTGCACGAACTGACTTCTCGATTATGTCCCATAAATGTTCGATGGGATTCATGTCGGGCGATCTTGGTTGCCAAATCATTCGCTGGAACTGTCCAGAATGTTCTTCAAACCAATCGCGAACAGTTGTGGCCCAGTGACATGGCGCATTGTCATCCATAATATTTCCATCTTTTTTTGGGTACACGAAGTCCATGAATGGCTGCAATTGGTCTCCAAGTAGCTGAACATAACCCTTTCCAGTCAATTATCGGTTCATTTTGACCAGAGGATCCAGTCCATTCCACGTAAAAACAGCCCACACCATTATGGAGCCACCATCAGCTTGCACAGATCCTTGTTGACAACTTGTGTCCATGGTTCCTGGGGTCTGCGCCACACTCGAACCCTACCATCTGCTGTTACCAACTGAAATTGGGACTCATCTGACCAAGCCACAGTGTTCCAGTCATCTAGTCGTCTAGGGTCCAACTGATATGGTCACGAGCCCAGGAGAGGCGCTGCAGGTGATATCGTGATGTTAGTAAAGGCACTCGAGTCGGTTTTCTGCTGACATAGCCCAGTACAGCCTAAGTTCGCCACACTGTCCTAACGGACACGTCCGTCGTACGTCCCACATTGATTCCTGCAGTTATTTCACGCAGTGTTGCTTGTCTATTAACACTGACCATTCTGCGCACGCGTAGTTGGTCTAGATCATTAAGTGCAGGCGGTCTGCCACTGCGTTGTCCATGGTGGGAGGTTATGCCTGAAATTAGGTATTCTCTGCACACTCTTGACACTGGGGATCTCGGAATGTTGAATTCCCTAACCAATTTCCGAAATTGAATGTCCCATGCGTCTAGCTCCAACCATCATTCCGCCTTCAAAGTCTGTTAATTCCCGTCGTGCGGCCATAATAATGCCAGAAACCATTTCACATGAATCACTTGACTACAAATGAAAGCCCAACCAATGCACTGCCCATTTATACATTTTGTATATGATACTACTGCCATCTTTATATTTGCATATTGCTATCCCATGACTTTTGTCACCTCAGTGTATGGCATAAAACATCAATATTTTCATGTGGCTATCTTCAAAAACGAAGGACAAAATTCTGTATTAGCATATTCGATGATTTTATACTAATAGTTACAAAGTTACGTTAAAATCGATTGCACATTTCCGTAAATACAACTTACTAAAATAAAATTATTTATAGTTGCAATTTAAAAAAATTAAAGGCTGTCACATTAAAAAAATTAATATATATTTATTACTCTATTTATATGGCATGCCACTCTACAACTGATTCGACAATGTAGCAAGAATGGGTTGATTGTTTCCCGAGATTTGACATAAAAGTTTATTATTTATTACGGAACTATATTACAAACTGGCAGAGAAATGAGGCTTAACATATACAAATATGATGGTTGTTATATATATTTCCAGCCTACGTAGTTAATTTGGAATTTGTTTCTTTAATAAAATATACAGAGCAAAAATATTTATATATTCACCATATTGAAAATACTTCTTAACCTACTCTTAAAATACCAGTTTGCAAGGCCTGCTGCAGTAGTACTTATCTGCCATTTTCCATTAAAACTTTATTTTTCATGTGTCATGTCTTGCAAATTAGAAGGCAAATATGCTCCATAAAGACGCATTTGATAGTTATAATATACACTGACAGCATACAAAATTAAGTTTGAATTGACTACGGTGTTTCAATGATAGTGCATCCATTCTAAGCTAAAATGTCTATAAGGCCGCCATTTTTTAAATATGTGTCTGATGTACTAAAACATACCATTTTACATTATCTGCCACAGTACTTCTTGTTTTCCAATGTTGATAGGAATCAGCCGATTGTTTCCTGAGATACAACATAAAAACCTTATGTTTTAATGTGTGATGCTATCTTACAAAATTGCGGAGAAAATATGCGTCGTATAGACACAATTTATAGTTTAATAATATACTACTAGCATTAAAAGTTTAGTTGTATTTGACTACATCAAATCCACGATATAATATTATAAGCTAAGATGGCACTATGGCTGCTATTTGGAAAGTGTCTGGCATACTTAAAACACATGATGAATCATAATATGCCACAGTACAACTTGTTTGCGAATTTGGTAGGAATCGTGTAATTGTTTCCCGAGATAAGAGTAAGTGAAGTGATTGAAGAGGTTTGGGAGGCTCTTAAAAGTATGTCTTGAGATCCGATCTGAGATATGACATTAAATCTTTATTAATTTGTGTGGCACCATCTTGCAAAATGGTTGGCAGGAGGGGCTATGTATTTCCATATTTGATTTCTCAAATAGACACCTACTTTCCGCATACAAAATTTAATCTAAATTATTTAAATAGTATATATACTAAGTAAACATACGTTATTTATATTAGAGCTTTCTTTAAAGTGGTACGTAATCAAATCCATTCGATTACGTTTACCTGCCCAATCATAGTATTCCTTTTGTGCCAAATTGGGTGAGAATTGGATTATCTTAATATTTTTCGAGATATATTACAAAATCTTAATTTTTTTCATTTCCTATGTTCCAAAATAGCCCACCAACAACAATATCAATCTCGAAATTAAATATTTACACACTGCTCTGCCAGCATGCAAAATTTTGTTCAAATAGGTTGAATGGTTCCAGATATATGACATACTAACCCATTTTGTTAATGGCTGCCATTTTGAAAGTATGTTCCTGGAGTGGTATAAAAATATAAAATTCAGGTGTCCATACTAAGTACTATATGTGTACCGAGTTTGATGAAATTCGGATGAGACGTTAAAAAATTTATAGAAGGGACACACACAGCACACACATAAACACACAAACCCAGTCACAAGGACAGGAAAGTGATATCATAAGCCTTTTTTAAAGACGGACATATAAACAACTTAGGTAAGAATGTTAATAAATTCAACAAAAATCGATTAAAATTTTTACACTATCAATATTTATTAGAAGTATCAATTATGCATTCAGAGATAATATTTGGTCGGCTTTTTTAAAAATAGGGCCAGGTGATAAAATAAAACATTTTTCCAAATTTCCGAAACAATTCAAATAGTTTTCACCAATTTTTTCACACCAGTAGTGCTACAAAAGGCGATGTAAAACTTACATAATTTAAGTGGGGTGGAAAACTGATTTTCAAAATGGTGGACAGATAAATATTTTGGTACTATTGTCATATCTATTAATTAATGTAAAATATACAACCAAACTTTGTATGTTGATGGTATCTATTAGAAGTGTCGTATACAGGAACTTTTTAGGCAATTTTGTTTTATAGCACCAAATAAGAAAATAATGCTTTTAGACCATATCTCAGGGATCAATAAACCATTTTCCACTTAATTCTTCACGCAAGTAGCACTACGGTAGTCCATGTAAACTTCAGTGTTTTAAGAGGCTCAGACACTTATATTGATAATTATGGCCCTGTAAATATTTCAAGTGGGAAAACCCTATCATTCAAAACATTATAATGATTACATTCAAAGTTGATGCTCCGAATCCTACTTCCATAATAAAGTTGATCGTATGCTACCTTATAATACGAAGTTTATTGGTTTGAGTCATGGGTAAGGCATTTGTGTATTAGTAATTGTATCGCTACTGTTGCATATTTATCGGGTTTCATCTCTTATGATAATGCTGTCAAAAATAAGCTAAGGACCACGAACCACAGAAATTTTGAAGAGCTTCATTAAAAATTATATGCACCGATGTAAGTGAAAATAGGCTCATAACTATATCATTAACTTCTTGTTAGTTATTGCGATTATATTTACATTACCAAATTACGTATTAAATGATTCGACATCGTCAATTTTATTTATTAATCTTCTGGCATTTAAGTACACTATATTTAGATTTAACTAAGAACATTACTTCTAAATAATGGTAACAATTTTCTGTAGTCCTTTAGCTGTCGAAAGTTTCTTTCTTCAGCACAAGATAAATTTTCTTCAGATGCCACTATTTATCCAAGTTAAGTTCAATCTCTGGTACCGAAGAACTCATACTTTCTTATGCAATGTTCTTGATGCTATGTATGATTACTGTAAGTATAAATTTTTATGTTAGATGTGTTTGTCTTGTTATTCTGAATGAAGATATTTTAACAAAATTTGGTTGATTTATAACACCACGCATTTAACATATTTTATGTAGCAATGTGATTGTAAAAGTTTTTCTTTGACGAATATCTTAATAGTTACGTTATAATATTTTTTATTGTTTTTGTTGCAGCTTGTCATTCCAAGCGACTATCACAGTGTAATGATGCTAAGTGCGTTTGCCAGAAATGCACTGGGGAACCCTGCACCACCACAAGTAAATGTAAGTTCTGAAACGAATCTTCATGTGTTTAGGAGTTACATTTAGCTGTATTCACACACGTAAATTGCATTAGTCATACTGATAGCTGCACAAGTAAGTTAACCAACGAACTTTAGTGCAAAGATAACTAAAGAAAAATAATAAATTACATACTAGTACCACCTGTGAAACAGCTTAACTACTAAGTGAAATAGACGCTCTCATAACTTGAGGTGGAAAACATGTTTGTCAACAAGATATAAAAAACATTTCTTAAGTTAAATAATGAATAAAATAAGAGATTTTAATGGATCTAAGGAAACGTTTAAAACTGTGACCTGAAAAGAATAAGAAGTTATGTATGGCGAACTACTCCTTAAATGAACCTTTCGGCCACTGTGTTGATGTTAACGTCTCAAAGCGAAAAAACAGTCAACTTAACTAGTATAAGCGTATACGCGAGCTGAAATTGATTTTTAGCAAATAATTATTCTCTGCGGTTAAAAACAAATACGTATTACAATTTTTATTATAATTTCTGCTTCGTCATCTCTGACCAAAATCTGTAAATTCATTCAGCTTATATTTCAGCATTTCAATGACAGTAGGATAGAGAAATCACTTTCCTTTATAAACCAACATGTTTGGACAGGAGCATGTGGAAAGCCATGTCCAACGATTTTTCGACACATTTGTCTAACAGAATCATTGCATGAAACATGCTAAATATGAAAGTGCAAACAAATTCCGTTCTTCAGAACTGTACAGTTATTATGTCATAGTAAAGGTTCTCAGTTCTTTTTTCGTAACATAGAACATTCGTTTTCTTTACAACAAAAAATATATACATTAATTTCGTTACACGAAACATAACCATCCATTTGAAAATATGATTGTTATATTGCATGGAAGATTGGCAAAACTTTACTTATTTTGTTAAGTACCAAAACCTGTAAAGATATATTCTAATGGACTTTGCAGGAGACTTAAGATTTTAGCCTTCCTCATGAGTACTGCAGAGTTGGAATGTACATTGAGGATTACCGTTCGTCAGTTGTAAATATTGCACATATTCATGTGCTATAAACGTGCAAAGAAGTATACTAAAAACAGATATCATAGTACAATAGCATATTACGATCAACATCTGTTACGTGTAATGTCATTTCTTCCGCAGGCATTTGTAGCCAGTCAGTCTTTACATGGGAAATCCTGAACATTGTGTGTCTGTTGCAGCCTCCCAGTAGCAACCAATTTTGGCCCAATGGCTGACATTTAAATGGAAAGAGTGACTATATATTGGGCTGGAACTCACACTCAAGGTTAGCCAAGCATAGTATGCCAACGGAAATTTGCTACTACGAAGATGGTATGTGATTATTGAACATACCCAGGCAATAATGTCATTAAATTTGAAAATGCCAGAACATATTGTAATTTCATTTTTCTAAACATTAAAATTGTTGGTTGATAGTTGGTAACGAGTAGGTTAACATACTGTTGGTAAGTAGCTTGTATTTTGCTGTTAGGCCGACACTATGAATCCGTCATTGTATGTAAAATAATGGAATAAACACTTTGAATTTCAACAAAGCCCTTTCCTTTTATTTTATAAAATACGAATTTTTTTCAATATCTGAGATTATTTCTCTTTACTATTTTGTGACGAAATAAATAAACAATTCCGTATGTCTTATGAGATATTGTTTTATTAGACAAATTGTCTCTTATTTAAAATTTACTTTGTGGTCGGTTATTGGTTACTTGTTGGAAAACATTGTCAGTAGAATGATAAAGGAAAGTTTGGGGTAAAATTTTTTTTATGGGAGTTTGAATTCGTTGTGTGCAGATGTGAGGCTGCGGGGCTTCGGAGGAATTAGAGGCCTCCATACTTCGCCTCGACACAGGGGGTGCTCGGAATCCATCGAATCGTGTTTGTCGAACATACCCGTAGGCGCTCAGCAGTTATGCCCACTAGCTCTTAAAGCATATTTTTGTTTCTAGTAGCCATTATGGTTTCGTATGTAAAATATATGTCAAAACAAACAATATGTACTTAATATTCCATTATAAAAACTTTGATTAAAAAATTTTTTATACTGAATTTATATATAGGGTATTGTAAAAACATGCAAAAGTCTCTCAAATACATTTCCGGTCTCCTCTTTGAAGTCTAATTACAAATCGATGCCAGAATCTGCAAAATATTCACTGCCTCGATTGTTTTGTAGGCATATGAATGCTAATCAGATTATTCAAAAAAGTAATTTTTAATATTTGACCAAACCAAGCCCATCATACTAATGGCGACCAAATGCACGAGTATGTAATAATCATAGTATGGAATAACATACAACATAACTTAGGTACACTTGGAATTAATTTCAATGCCTATAAAGCCAGGCCTTTGAGATTTGGAACGTGCGAGGCCAACTCGAGTAACAACAGTCCTATCTCACATGCATTTCTTGAACAACATTTAATCAGTCTTTCGCAATATTTCCAACAAACTCTCGAAACCTTTCCATCGATCTTTCAATCATTCCTATAAGATTTCCATTAGTTTGCAACGCAATCTGCTCCAAAATCAACTCCGCAATCAGCAATCCACACACTAATTCAAACAACAATCAACACCAATAAACACACCAATCCACCAAATCCACACAAAAATCCATAAAACAAACCACACCTATTCTCTCTAATCAACGCACGATTCCACACACCAGTCCACACCAATCCAAACTAATCCACATCAATCCTATCAATCCCGAACTTTCGCAATCCTGCTCCGCCATCCACATAAATCAACACCAATCCCTCGATCAATATCAATCCTTCGAAATCCCCTCTGCAATTTACAGCAATCAAAGTCGATCCTTCGATCAATCCCAATCCTTAGCAATCCCAATCCTTCAATCGATCCTTCTATGAATCCTTCGGTTTGTCTCCCACCGATATGTATAGAAATTACATTCGTTCGCCAACTATCTCCAAATTTGTACATGTCGACAGAATTAATGTTTTTTATGTAGTCCACTATCCATGTGTTTTTATACTAAAGTCTTTATTAGTATTCTGTATTCGGATCTTTCCGGTACTAGTCGAGTGCACATAGCAACTATTTAAAGTTATGAGGAATGAATGAATACACAAACACAAAAAAAAAATTTTAATTGTTATCAAAAAATATGATTTTCCAAGTACAATTTCAGAAGAAAGCAATTCATCACATCATTCGATATAATCCCTGCCCTCAATTCACTAATGATTGAAGATATATCGTTAATTAACGAGAAATCTCCACTTTGTTGGAAAGTGATCAAATGTCTGAGTCTATCAACAAGATCATTCAAGTCTTCGGGAAATAGTTAGTCAGAAGCTTGGCATGAAAACCTCAAACATCATGCTCATGCATTCCATTACAATGGTGGCCATATTTGCAGCCAGTACGTAAACCACCTACTATCGCATTCCATTGCAACGGCGGCCATTAGTTTTCAAAATTTTTACAAATTTTCCAAAAACAATTTTTTATTTTTTTCCAATTTGGTTTCAATTTTTTCAATATTTTTTCAAAAGTTTCAACGATTTCAAAAGTTAAAAAATTTCTCCAACATTCCATTGCAGCCATTTGGTTTTCCTACATAGCCTCAGGCTGTGGCTTCCTAAGACAACGCCCAGACTTCATGAAATAGCCTCAGGCTGGCTCCCAAGAGCAATGCCCCCTCCCCATTAAATCGCCCGAAGCTCCGAGTTCAAATAGCCCGAGGCTACAGGACTTTGCGAGTTTTTTTGACATTTTGATGGGGACTGCGGTGGAGCAATGGATAGATGTCATGCTTAACTTCATGCTCTCGCATTCCATAGCGAGGGGTGCCATGGTGGTGGAGTGGATAGACATAGCCTCAGGCGTCTCCCAACAGAGGCGCCTGCCACGATGCAATGGCATAGCCTCGGGCAGGAGGTTCCCAACAACAACGCCCGCCACATCGCCATGACATAGCCCGAGGCTACGGGATTTTGCGACATTATGTGGCATTTCGAAGGGGGCCATGTTGGAGCAGTGGATAGACGGTGTGTTAAACATCATGTTCTCGCATTCCATAAGGAGGGGTGCTGTGATGGCAGAGTGGATAGACAGAGCCTCAGGTGCCACCCAACAGCGACGACTGCCACGACGCCATGACATAGCCTCGGGCAGACGTCTCACTACAGCAACGCCCGCCACGACTCCATGACATGGCCTCGGGTTACAGGGTGACGCAGTGATGTAGCGGATAGACAACTCACATCCCGGAAGCCATGACATAGCCCCAGGCTATGGGGTGTCACTATGAAGCGGTGGATAGACGCCACTCTTCTTGGGGGCCGAGGTGGTACAGCAGATAGATGCCATGTTAAACTTCATGCTCTCGCATTCAATAAGCAGGGGTGCCACTGTGGTGGAGTGGATAGATGCAGCCTCAGGCGTGTCCCAACAGCAACGCCCATATCTCCCATAGCCCCAAGCGATGTGTAATTTTGGGAAATATAGTACAAATATTGTGACGCCCTAGGCATTGGCAGTGTCCTCGAGAAGTTCTGTTTTCGGAAAAAACGACCACACAGCTAGCCCCGGGCTACGCGCGAAGTATTTCAAAAACACGTGTATAAATATTTTTTCCTATTCCATTATATATAGCCCCAGGCTTTAAATAATTTTCCTATTCCGTTATGTATAGCACCAGGCCCCCTGGCCATTGGCGGCGTCCTCGATAACTTAATTTTTCCCAATGTTCGGTGAGTATTATTGGAATTTATATTACAAGCGAAACAACAAGATTTTGCCATAGGATAAAGGTATCAGATTGAGATAATAGTATTGCAAATCGATTGATGACCCGAGTTTTTGAAGAATTTTTAGCGAAGTTCGTACATTAATTTCTTACTGTTTAGTATTAATGCGCACCTGACATTAGAATTCAAGCAATCTCCAAAGGCGAGGTACGTTGTAGGGACATGAGTTCGAGCCTCGAAACTATAAAATATATTATTAATTCACTTTTGGACATAGAAAAATTTCAGAGAATGTTTTAGGAATTCATAATAAATGCTAAACGATGGTTTTAGCTATCAGCTGTAGGAATCTGGTTAATATAAGATTTTCGCCATTCGATAAACGACCCGAGTTTTGGAAGCATATGGCGATGTTTGTAAATTAATTTTTCACTCTTTAATATTCATGTTCAAATGACACAGTGATTTAAGCAAACTGAACTGTTAGACAATGCCTAGAGACTTGAGTTCAAAGCATTAAGTAGTAAAAAATATAAATTTTCTCGTGGACTTAGAAACAATCTGACGATTTTTCCGAGTGATGGAAGAAAGTTTATAAAGAGCGCTAATGCTCGCTGATACTTACGTCGATGTTCAGACTTTGAGAAATTAACATCGATTTGGAAGCATTATTTTGCTACACAGTTAATATTAACTGTCAATACGAAGGCCTGCCTTTAACCTCAACGATCTTGGAGCCGCGGCCTGCATCATCGCTGCCTGATTGCCGACTGTGTCGTTTCTGCGATCGAGTTTTTACCTTCGGTCAAAATGCTCGTCAACATGAAAGAACCACCTGTACAAAGAGCTCATTTCTCATGAGGAAGAATTATGATGTTGGTCCCGTGCAATTTATGCAAGGCGATATATTGAAGAACCATATCAAGAACTGCAAGGATTCGCCTACTGGGAGCCAGCAAGTAATGAAGTCAATACCCCCTGCAGCATCGACGGACACTGATTCGTCAGGCGATAATGATGAGACAGTAATGGTAAAGACGGAATGATTGCAGTAGAGTCAGTTTGTGTGGAATGTACACTTGCAAGACGTTCATGTGAAATCGATGAACTTCAAAATTAAAGGCCATCAGCTCTAAAAACTGATGATACTACAACTCCTGCTACAGAAAATTATCAAATTGTATATAGAATGCAAAACAGGAGGTGAATATGACCATGACGATAGCACTGATGAAAATAAACATGAAGAAAGTGATAGTGTTGAAGACAATGGCGATTTTCTCGATGCACTGACACACCCCTCCAACACATTTGTCGCATCAAGTGACACGAAGAAGGCAGAAAACGCTTAGGATATTGGCTAACTATTTCCCGAAGACATGAATGAACTTGTTGATAGACTCTTGACATTTGATCACTTTCCAACAAAGTGGAGATTTCTCGCACATTAACGAGTTATCTTCCACCAATAGTGAACTGAAGGGCAGGGATTATATCGAATGATGTGTTGAATTGCTTTCTTCTGAAATTGTAATTAGAAAATAAAATTTTTTTAATAATAATTATTTTAACTTTTATTTGTTGTCTATCCTTGCATCCCTCGTAACTTTGAATTGTTGCTATGATCAATCGACTACTAACGTAAAGATCTGCATACAGAATATTATAAACGGCTTTAGTATATTAATGCATGGATAGTGGACTGCATAAAAAACATTCATTCTGTTGACATGTACAAATTTGAAGATAGTTGGCGAGCGAATGTAATTTATGTACATATGGGTGGGGGACAACCCGAAGGATTGATCGAAGGATCAATTGAAAGATTGGGATTGCTAAGGATTTGAATTTATTTAAGGATTGGGATTGATTAAATGTTTGGCGTGGATGTATGTGGATTGCGGAGGAGGACTGCGAATGATTGGGATTGATAGAAGGATTAGCAGTAATTGCTGTGGATTGGTGTTAGGATTGGTGTGGATTGGTGTACGGATTTGTGTGGAATGTTCTGTGGATTAATGTGTAGATTGATGTGGATTGTTGTGAGAATTGGTGCGTGGATTGGTGTGTGAATTGCTGTTTGCGGTGATGATTGTGTTGCTGATTGCGGTGCTGATTGTGATGCTGATTGCGGAGCTCATTGTGGTGTGGATTTTGGTGCGTAAATAGTGTAGAAAAGATTGGAAGATTGACGTTAAGATTGTGAAAGATAGATGAAAAGACAGTGAAATACTGATGGATTATTTTTCGAACGAGTATGGGAGATACGACTGTTTATTACCCGAGTTGGTCTCGTACATTTCAAATTTCAAGGGCCAGGCAGTATAGTTATTTAAAATTTAAATCAATGCCAAGTATGCTTAAGTGATTGTAGATGTTGATGCATACCATGATTATAAAATATTCGTGCATGTAGTCGCTATCAGTACGATGGGCTTGGTTTGGTCATATATATAAATCCAAGCAGCATACTAATGCATACAAAACAGTCGAGGCAGTAAACAATTTGCAGATTCCGGCATCGAGTCGTATTTAGACTTCAAGAGAAGAGACCGGAAATGTACTTGAGAGACTTTTGCATGTTTCCGCAATACCCTATCTATAATTTCGGTATAAATATTTTTTTATAAAAGAAAAGGATATTTAATATTGGATAATAATTACAGATTTTTTGATTTGCCATACCCTTTACATGTAAAACCAATATGACTACCAGAAATAACAGCATTCTTAAAGGGCTAGTGGGCGTAACTGCTGAGCGACTTTGGGTACGTTCGACAAACCCGAGTCGACAGCTTCCGATCATCCCCTGAATCAAGCCGAAATATGTGGGCCCTTAATTCCACCGAAGCCCCCCAGCCTCACAGTTGCAAAGAACGAATCCAAACTCCCATTTAAAATACATTGTCCCAAACGTCCCTTTATAATTCTACTATTATCTTTCATTGGTATGTGTATATTATTGATGGGCCAACATTGCGCAAGCGCAATAATGTTACTAATAAAGAAAAGCTGATTTTAATGAAAAACTCTTAATTTTTATAGTATAGGCAAATTCCCCGAAAGTAGTTTTCTTTAAATTCTGTTTTATTACTTATGCTTTGAGATAATATTGTTAACAAAACAGTTTATGATGTGTACTTTATATTATGCTATGTCAATATTGTGTTATTATTATATTATGTCTACATAGTCTATTCTTAAAATGTTATAAATAAAGTAACAGATAATTGTTTTTTATTGTAACAGGTTCTTAAAACACTGATTATTAAAGAGTAAACAATATATAGTCGACTGTGTGCTGGTTACTAATAGGATAAAATATATTCGTAACTAGTGAGTATGCATGTGTTTGAAAAATTAATTAAAATTTTGTCATTTTTTAAATAAGTTTGGAAAATTGTTTGTGTTAAAATACAAACATTTGGCCAACTCACCATTAATTTCACGTAAAATTCAACCATATTCCAGATGTTCATAATAAGTTTTTACACTCTTTGAACATTAATACCAGTAAAAATTATTAAGGGAAATCTGATGGGAATGTTTTGTTTTACACTATTAGGAAAATTATTGATATATGCGAATCTTAATAACAGTTATAAATGTTCAAATTACCCACCATCAGCAGGAAGACACTATCTAAAAGGCTGTAGAACAGATCGACAAAAGTATTTAGGGTTTCCATGGGAATGGATAAACCGACGATCACAATCGTGTATCTCACGGCACCCAGTCTATGGCTTTATAACATACACAGTGTTCGTCAGAGTTCCCCAAAGATAAGAATCTAATGGCGTTACATCTCGAGTTCTGTGTGGATACTCAACACATCTTCGTCAGCATATTTACCTCCCAACAAATGTTTCATGCCGGAGTGACCACATGTCTCGATGGTAATGTGGCGGTACATCGTCCTTCGAGAAATGTAATCGCCATCTGGGTACATTTTGTGAACAGCTGGCATAATGTTTTCCTGCAATATGGTATGATAACTTTCACATGCCACCATTCCTTCAAAAAATAATGACCCCACGAGTCCTATGGCAGTCATACTACTCGACACTGTTAAACAGGATGGTTAACTGCTTGCTCAATCACAATGTGGATATTTCATCCACCCAATTCACACTGTTTTAGTGGTAGACATTTTCATTCAATTCAAAGTCTGCCTCATTGAGCCAAACAATCACTTCAGTAAAATGTTCATTGCCATGTTCACAACCCACTTATAAAATTCGACAACCATATCTGGGTTGTCTTCATACATAGTGTTAAGTAACGAGCGAATATAGTGCCTCCACTGTATTTGCTTTAAAATTCGATGGACACTTGATTTACTGACACCTGACTTATATTCAGCTTGCTCTACGTAATTTAACTTTCTTCGCCCATTACCATTCTTGTCCTTCACATCACACAGCATTCTGTCTCTCTCAAACTCTTCACTTAATTATGTCATTGTTACATGTGATGGTGGCAAAGTAACGAATTTTGTCCTCTATCACCTCACAACATCAATCATGTTCTCATATATCCAATAACACTGTAATATGCACTTACACTGATCGAAAGAAAACCTTGTCTCCTCTGCAATTTTTCCTACAATTGTAGTGCTTCCGTTCGTAGCTGCAAATGGAATTGACAAAAGGTGAGTGGCTACACATGCTCGCACACAACCTACATTGTCCTTACAGTGTCAAATACACATAGTCCCATTAGATCGTCTTTAAATATGTATCTGTTATTCATGTACAAAAAGTATTAACATTAATTTGTTATAACCGGTAAACAGAGAATAGTTATATTTAAAAAATGTTACCATAATGTACATGAAACAAATTCTTGAAGAAAATTTAAATGATTTTTCACGATTCTGCAATTGTGACGACCGCCTTGTTTTAACAAGGACGGGGCAGAAGCCCAGGGTAGCTGCAGTTTGACGAGTTGGTTACCCATCGTATAATCACTCTCAAACAACTAAAGAAAGATAGGAGAAATAAAGAAAGAAATTTATTAATTAAATAATGATATAATAATTCGAACTAAGAGAATGGAAAAACAGTGAAAACGATAATCACATGCTTGGCGTAAAACAATAACCTTGGCAATTCCACAAATACTAAATACAAAATAAGTTAAAAGAGAATATTGTAGTAAAATAAATATGTTACTTCAAAACTTGTAAATTGGGTTTAACTGCTGATGTTATCCAAGAATCACACTCAGCCTGAACACACATGGTAGCCTCGAGTTAGGATATTAAATTACAAAGAGTATAGAGAAGAAATAAATAGTAAATATTTGTTCTACTAGGTGTGTTTCTTTTGAAAAAAAAATTAAATGACAGTGGTAGTCCCATACAAAAATAAACACCTGCACCCTACAAGTTAAGTCCATTTTAAGAAAATTAAATGTAGCAAAGCAACTGAAGGAGAGGACACGTTATAAGATTTAATCATCTAACTTACAGTGTCCACCTCCGGCACCATATTAGCATACAACTTTAAACATAATTTGTATTTTATTTTACATGACATAGTCACTACACCATCATATTACTGTGCAGAACGCTGGGCGACGACATCACACACTATGTCGCCCAAGTACGAAAATTTTAAACTTGGAGCTGACTTACATATAGGCAACATCTGCTTTTCCCTGATAGGTAAATTTCTACAACGATCAATTTATAGTCCCTTGCACCCAAAAGTGCATCCCTCTTCCACACAATAAACCATGGACTGTTTTACCTGTCTGAACAGATCGGCATATTTTCTCCTAATCTACCTGATTCCTACATAATACAGTGTACTAGCACTGCTCGTGGGACATGTGACAACCGCATGTTCCACCTGGCCGTCCAACTAGCTTATAGTACAAGGCCATCGGCAGCAGGCGCACAGCACACAGTAGATGATACATTTTGGGCTGCTACCTTGTAGGTCAACAGACTGCAGCGCTGCGTGACCAACTGGTCATGCCAGCCCATGCCGCGGAAAACATTCACCTCACCACAAAGAAAGATTGACCAGTCCTGTCGAAGACGTCTGGACCAAATATCAGTAAAGGAAAATTCCCAGTCGTGTTATTCCCCCCCTTTTGAATAATTGTTCACCCTTTAATGTCCACAAAAACCAACAAAACAATTATTTCTCGTTTACACTGAACACTTTTGGTAGCCACAAAGACAGAATGACTTCACAGGCAGAAAATTAAATTGTTTGCATCACTGCTTTTGTCTCCCAGTTACTAATCCGTTACCACGACAGAGAGATTTACGAAACTCGCCAGAAGAATCAACATCATCCCTTTTGAGGTGAAAGTGAACTTCCCAACTTGCCTAATGCATAATATGACAATGAGGCAGTGTGTAATTATTTCGTAGTTAGGCTTATATTCTGGCCGATTTAAGTGAATTTACATAAAGGTATACATTTCATATCCATAGATTTACATACTCACTTCAAATCCAACATTATCTGGTTTTCTGAGTCTTTCAAAAAGTTGTGTCTCGTTGGTTGGTCGAGTTTGGGCGAGGTGTTCAGGCTGCAACAGAAGTGTGGAAACTAAGGAGAGCAGAGGAAAATACTGGCCAAATAGCAGCAAAATAGTCTCATTCGGGTCTTCACAGCGCCATGTATGTCGGCAGGCTTTCCTCGCCAAAAAACTGGCAGATTGATTTTCCACGCCTTTCAACTAAACACAATTCGACAGCAGAAAGAAACATGGAAAATCTTCAAGGTACAACATCTGTAAAAAAAACCGCAAATTACTATTTTTAACAATTACCATAATTCAGTTTGCATTTAAATTACTCTCTTTGTTACTTACAGTTTTAGAATAGCGGACTCATAAATCCAACTGTACGGTAAAACATTCGGTCTGATGAGAGGCTAAACAGTCGTGGAAAACACCGATTTAATCGAATGTTTCAAGGGTACCAAACCAATATAATATAACTATCACCATTTATTCTAACCGTCTGAGAAAAACTTTAACAAATAAATCGCAATCATAATGAACATAATATAAAGAAGACAAATACAATGAAATTTAATAATTTCCAGTCTCTGCATCCCATTTATGGGAAAGAAGGAGATGAAAAGAAAAGAAATTGAGTGGGTCGACACTGATGACAGGGACCAAAAGAATCCAAAGAAAAGTGGATCCAAAAGAAAACTTAATTGAGGAAGATCAAAATCGGAAAGTATAGTCCAAATAATCACTGAAGAAGCTACAGTTCATTGAGACGAAAATCCTTCTAGGGAGTTCAGCGTCACAATAGTCTTGAAGAGGATGGAAACAATTGCCACACTTGAATAGAAGCACCAGAAACTCGACCCCACATGCCCACATCCTTGTGGTAGACAACCTTCAATTTTTAGGCCATTCTCCGGTGGCTAAACTGGTCAAAGTCCACGTTGAGAGCAGGATCCACAATTACTGGAAAAACAGTAGGTGAGGAGGCACCTCTGGCTCCATTCCTCTCGATATCATGGTGTCCGTACATCTAAGAACCACCTGGACCTGTCTCTGGCCAATGGACATCAAGGAAAGTTGTTGACCTACATCAGATTGAAAGGACTCCTCCAAAACCACATGACAGTCATTCATCCACTTCTTGTCAGTACAGTTAGTGCTGGAGACAGGATCCACCAAATCAGGAGGACCAAAAATTCCATTCTTTTCCAGTATTTATACGCTTACTTCACTAATTCATTAATTTTATAATTAGAGTGCCAAATTATAGAAGTTTTTCATCTGCCGAAGGTGTATTAACACAAGCACTGCCACGAATGTGATCAAACTGCTTCTTAACTATTCGACATCCTAACATCCTCTTGGGGCTGCAGTGGTTTAGTGGTTAGAGTACTCGCCTCCTACCTAGGCGAAACGGTTCGATTCCTGGTGGGGTCGCTCCCCGGATATTCGCATGTGGGAATCGTGCTGGACGATGCTGCTGGCTGGCGTGATTTCTCGGGGATCTCCCATTTCTCCTGCCCTTTCATTCCGGCGCTGCTCCATACTCACCTAGCTTCACACTCATCGACTCTCAAGTTCTCGTTGTTAAGAGCCACCCAAATATCATCAATCTCTCTTGAATCACTCATGTCCTCTTGGACATATGTACGAAGCAATGTGTGAGAGAAGTGGGAAAATGGGTAGGTAGAGATGGGAAAGCTCTTGGGAATCTCTTTCCCATCCACAAATAACCTAACAGCACATATGATATTAAAGCAAAAATAATAAAAAATTGATTTGGATGTTTAAACGGTACCCACATGAGACCACTAATGCTCCACCATTTGCTGTCTAACTACAAGAATTGTGAATTGAGCCTGTACAAGATATTGCAAGCAAAGAATAACAATACACTTTATCTGTAATTTTTCTCCTAGAATGGCAACACTCCTGACACTTATGTAATTTCTACAAGTCACATACAAATAACATGGACACTTATAGTTACCAGAGTTCCAATAAGCTTCCTAACTCCCCCTATATTCCTTTAACTTTATGCCACACGTGTATTCATTACTACCCAAGTGAAGGTTTCCCCCGAGAATACAAAGTTTGGTTATTACAAGTTTCTCCATCCAACCATGGCATTTCAGCCAGAAAAAAATTGCCACTTGTTATATTTCCGAGATATTTATTAATTAGTCTTATTTTCTTTATCAGATTCTTCGATATCCATCTTTGATGCAAAACACATTTTTCGGTTTATTTGCTTTATACACTTTCACACTAGAAATAGAGCAAAAACAAATACAAAAGACAACAGCAAATAACCACCATCTCCAAGGCATAAATGGTATCGCTATTCACAGCAGCAAGATATATGGGTTGCACACAATAAAAGATAAAACACAGTAGATACAAGGGCTAACCGAATGGTTATAAAGTTTCTAAACCAAATCTGTGTGATGACAGGCTGCTCTTTAATACCAACTGAATAGCACTATGCATGGCTCGCATCAACGACACTTTAAAATGAGGGATCATACTTGGCCACTCTGATTATAAGCAATAGTTAAATGGGGGAAACTTTCTGTGGTGAGGTGGGATGAGGTAATAACCATAATTACTTTATCTTGGACCAAGCAGAATGTATCATATTAATCACAGCAAACTGAGTCTTAGCATGGAAATTACATGGATAAATTTCATCAATGATTCTCTCTTCTTGTAAATATAATTGACAGTTATTTGGTGCTGCTATTGCTATGCCACTACGATGATAAATTTCTTCTAATGCTACTATCTCATTTGGTGGGCACACATCTTTAAAACAATGTTCTTAAAGAATTAGCGATAAAATACCTACAGATCCTAACTGTGTCACATTCAAGGGTCCTCCTAATTTACAACTTAATGCTCAAAATTGTAATAACGTATTTGCAGTATCGGTCCTTTAAACTGCTTTTGATCGTAAGGTGCTAAAACAGAATATCCCGTATATCTGGGAACAAAACAAAAACTATTTTCAAAATGTATCATAATGTTATTCTTATCTCAGCCTACAAAAGTTGTGGAATAGTTCAAAATACATGTTTTATCTCAGCAGTAATAATTGTCACTTTCACTTTCACAAACAAATGTTTCTTAAACACCTGACAACTACACATTTTTGAGATAAGAGTACACAGTTTCATTTTACTGGAGGATCGCTAATAAATAACCATCTGTTTCTAAAACCTCGAAAAATCTTCTTCACTGCGCCTTTGAAATCATTGGGGTTATGATAACCATAAATATCTTATGTGATCTAAATGGGTCTAAAATGTCCACCCGATCACCTGTAAGGGTTTGTTTGGATAAGAATCAGCTTTTAACATTTGTGTTTTACGAGTATACGAAATCTCAACATCCTGAACTTATAACTCAGAAACTACATATTTCTGCAGTGTCTGCAATAAAATTGTAACATTGCAAAATTTTGAATATTTTTTAACACGTGGTTATTATTTCATTAACTGGGCAAATCTCAATGTACAATTACTTCTTACACGGCATCTAATTTCTTGTTCAGTGGGTTCTCATACATAAACATATCGTATATTATACTGGCGACTTTATAATCGCAGCACCAATTAGCGTACTCTAAGAGACATATGTATTTTCGATGCTCCCTGTTTGGTACAGAGTATCCATAATGTATTTGCCAGCAGGATAATTCAGTTTTTATAAAAAATTATGAACTGTGTAGGCAAAACTTACTAACTGGTCCCAAATTCCACAAAATTCGGTATTACTAAAGTTTGGATATTTTAAAACATTAAATATTAATAATGGTTCTAAACGATAAATTTTACCAGTCCATATAATTTTAAAATTTGGAGGAATTGAAGCTCTAAATTTTACTACCGTTATTAATTTTTCTAAGTGAACACCAGCCACCTCTCCTACTCGAGTTTATCGGGGTTCTGAGATTGGTAGCAACAATGAGGCAAACTGCACCATCATCAGAAAAATTAGTAGCTGACACCCCTCATTTTATGTAATTCTGATGAACTCCCAGCTCTCCACATAGCAATGATGGTACTGTATCACTCCAAACCAGGGTCCTAATAGTAAAGGCACAGCCAAAAATGTGTACAAGAAACACTCCTTGCCAAAAAAAAAAACAATAACCATTCCTCCGTTGGGAAAAAGTATGCACATTAGTATATACTTCTCAGATAGCTTCAAACCGAAAGTACATTGAAAACTATCTTAACTTAAAATACCAGAAGAAACCTAACGAGGCTGTAGTCACAGTTCTTCCCTGCAAAGAATTTATTCAATTGTTCGATATTAACAGTGGACAGGACTTCCTGGCCCCTAAAGGTTTTCCTTATCCTACGTAATTTGGATGAAGCCTACAAAACAACATTGAACAAATCATTCCAATGGTGAAGCAGTTTATCTGACAAACCTTTATTTCGGATAGGAGTCCACACCATAACCTCCTGTCCTACATGGTACTGAACTGCTATACGATGCTGGTCTTAAACATTGTTGTACTTTGTTGCTGTTTGCCGATGTCCGCAGCCTGATGGAGAAATACTCACCACTACTCATGTAGTCTCATACTTTCTTCAGCTTCAACTGACTAATTCAGATTCACCTTCGACGGGATCACAGAAGCTCCTAATCACAAACTAGAACAAATGCACTGAAACTAGATCTACACTGATGGGGAACTGTTATTTGCGAAGGTGACCATCCCAATGAATGCATCCCAGTCCCACTAACTCGAGGAAACATCTGCGATGTTATAGAAATCATTGTCCCATGAAGATATTTTACTACCCTGTATACACTGTTGTGGTAACCTGTCGCCATGGTCTCTGCACATTTTAGTGCTGCAACATCTCCCTCACTAGCAGAGAAGAGAACATTTTTCAACTAAAATTTATAATATACTGGGGCACATAGTACTTACAGATCACCTAATCCATCAGGAATATTGTGACCTCTACCGCACTCCCAGTCGAGAGAGCTCGGGTTTTTTGTCCACTTAGCAGTCACAAATTACTTTTTTCCATGATGAGTTATGCACGCCAAGTCTTTCAAATTATTCACCTAAAGGAATCTTGTTTTTTTTTTCTGGGTTTGATTCTTTTTCGTTTAGTAATAGCGACAACGTCTAACACATGTATATCCGCGTCCCTTTCAGCATATTCTCCCTATATTACATGCAGCATATCACCTCAGTGGTACGGCCTATTCCAAAATGGCCTCCAACGAGCAGATTGTCCTTTCTGAGACAACTAACAGCTGGTAATGTTCATCAAAGCTATAATTTTTTTTGTGTAAAATGCAACTAATTATCATGAAATTCTTAGTTATGCTGGTCAATTTGGAATTGGTTCCTGAAAGTTTTTCTACCTTCTCAATGATTGTATCAAATTAACATCATTTTTTACCTAAGTCTAAATCATTAAAAATAAACACAGGTAGCTGAAGATTTCTCTACTTTGTCTACTGTACCTAAGGTCAGAGCATTTATGAGCAGACAACCTGCATGTTTATGGGTCTTCCCACCAGTGTAACACACCTTAAATTAATAAACCGTAATTATCAAGGCGTATTTTGTTAAACGACCAGGACTGCGAGAGGTTTTTTTAACTGCTCCATGCAGCACAGACTATAATGGTCAGTTATCACCTTCAAATAGCTTTAAGGTATGAACTGGTCCAATGCAAAATCTAAATGTAAGCATACCAGGTGGGTATTTGGGTATTATATCTCTGCTGGTGTCAGCGTGCGACTAGCATATGCCATAGGATGAAATTTTCGCATTATCCTCTGCATTAGAATAGCATCTGCTCTTAAAATAATTTCATCAGTATGAATCTCAATTGGCTGATTTTCCTGAAAGTAAATGAGTGTTGGCTCAGAGGTCAACTTACTCTGTAGGGCACGAATAGCAGGTTCCTTGTCATTCCCCCATAAAAATGGTACATTTGTCTTTAGTAACTTCGTCTGTGGCTTGGGAACAGAGGAGAAATTATCAACTTCCGATAAAAAAGAGGATAACCTCATAAAGTTTCTTAACCCTCTTTGGTTTCTTGGGCAAATGGAACATGTAACTGCCTCTGTTTCTTTGTGATTTTTGTGTTATCCCTGAAAGGTACACCTGATGACGCAGCATATCTATCTTTTATAACTGAACAAAAGCTTTGTATGGGTCAGGTTTGTCTTTCGAAAATGCTCCAGCATGTACTACATGCATTTAAATGCTGTTTGAAAGAATTTCCTGTTACCAACACATCAACATATCAACTTATACATCAGAGAGTTTCTCAAATTTAAACCTCCCAATGTCTTGTCCATGTACATATGATATAGGGAAAGAGCTAAATATTTCCAGAAATGTGGAATTTGAAATCAAAAAGAGCTAGAAGGGGTACCAAATTAAGTTTTCGTGTTTTTATTTTGCGATGCATAGTTGGTGATAACCCTCATTTATATACAGAGAGGTAAAGTAATTTTCTCCTCTCAAATGGTTAAGCGAATCGTCAATACAGGGGAGTGGGTGCCTGCTGTCCTTCAGTACCCTGGTAACCTTAGAATACTCCAAACCGAAATGAATCTGACCATCATTTTTCCTGACTAACACAAAAGAAGATAACCAACTTGCTTAGAAGAACACACAATCCCATTAAGAATGTGCCCTTCCACTTCATTATAAAAAACTTTTCTCTACTCCAGAGACACTCGATACTGTGGGGAGCTAATAATGGGTCTATCCCCTGTATCCAACATCATGAATTCCTCGTCGGCCCTTCATATATGGTAAGGTTTCCAGATAAAACAAGCAGCATACCTGCATAACAAACTAACAAACCGATCTCGCTTTTTGGGTAAAAGATTGGGGTTGATGTTTTGTCTCGACTCATCATAGTTATCATCTACAGCTGTACGAAAAACATTCACAATTTTCTTTGTGTGGTAATTTTCAGTGGACACAAATGTATCCAATTTACCCAGCTTCATCATGAAACAAAAAGCACGTTTTGGTTGGCTAAATTTTTTCATAACATTTCGGTCTGCGATGCTACATCCAAAACAGTTGTAGGGGTCAAGGTCGAATATTTGTTGTACAAATTCTCCGCAGGTTCCAATACCAAATTAAAAGATAGCACTTCCCCATTTATAAAATTTTAACATTATCATTGCAGCAAGGGGCTAACTTGAAGTAATAATTAACTCTGAAAAAGCCAAAACTGAGAGATTCACTCTCAAGAGCTTCCTCAAACATATGTTAATACTCCAGTGGTCTCACATCAGAGGACTGCATAGCTCTAACCTGAGTATGTGTATACTGAGGTTTCTTCATGGCGCTGCTTAACAAGAGTCACTCGGCTCAAGGTCATAATCCTGCTTGACTGTCTCCCTTAAAGTTGGTCCAAACGAATTTAAGGTTGCCATTTGTTTCTAAAACTCAATTACGTCTCATAGAGGGCCATAAATTTACATTCCAGAATAATCCCTGCAATGGGCGAAACTGGTTTTCCTACCAGGTGTCTGTACATAAATTTGCCAAATGGAAAACCTAACTCAGTCATGTAACAAACTGCCTGAAATTGATGATTAATGCCTCGAAGAACTTATGACTTTGATTCTCTCCAGTTTTCTTCAGGCATTAAAAAGTTGTCCACCAAGGAGACAGCAATGAAACTGTCTAAGAATATTGTGAATTTTTCATTATAACATATTTGTCCTAAGGAAATCATTCCTTCCTTCTGGTTTTATAACACAATTTGTTGTTTAGGTGAAGCATGCTCCTCTTCTTGGTTCACACAACATAATTTTCCGAATCCTATTTCAGTCGTAATTTAAAATTTCGTGTGTGCCCAGGCTTCTTACGAAAGTGACACACATGTCTACAATCAATGCATGACAAGTCCGGAAAACTGTTGAATTACTGCTGGGATTTGCACTGTGCTCTTTATATCTGTATTTAAATTGTTGCTTTNTTCTTCAAAGTAGTCTCGAAAGCCTGTGTCATTACTGCTGGGATTCGCACTGTGCTCTTGATATCTGTATTTACCTTGCTGCTTTTATGTGGAGTTTCCTAAAGGTCCCCCCTCTCCACAAATTCCCCTCCATACATTTAATATTTCTCCAGAGTAGTCTTACGGAATCCTGAATCCACCCCGAGTCTAATAAGTAGGTGGTCCACGCGGTCTAAATTCCCTTGTCTGCCTCACATCGTCACTAAGAGATGCAAATTGTTTACCTAGAGCATCTAAGCTTTTCTGTCCAGTATATAAGGGTTAGCTGGACGAGTTGTGCATGCAGGTTTCTCATATGCCAATCTCTCTCCCACTATACATCAAAAACATGTTTTTGATATGCAACGTCTATGCCTCTATCTTACCTCAATTTAACCTCAACTCCTCCATTGAATTGTTATTGAACAACATCATCTCTACTATATTGTGTTTCATTCCTCTCAAAATGAATTAAATTTTCTGACTACCCCGCATACATGGGTGCAGCCTGCTACATAGTCTTAAAACACTGTAAAGGATTTTTTTCGACACATTCCTGCTTTTCTTGAATCCATAGACTAGACCTAAAATCGATAACATCCAAATGTCCCACTTGCTCAAATTCTTCCTTTATGGCAGTAGACAGCCCCATTGGGGGTTTTGTAACCACTAACCTACCCTCCTGACTCTCGCGCCATCTTAAGATAACACCTCTCAAAAGGTGGGAAAATAATTAACACACTTTGTGTTATTCCAATAATATTTTCTGCACAACTTTTGAAGGTTCTCGCATATTCATATACATCTTCATTGGGTTTTCCAAGAAATGACCCTAGTTAAACAAGTGTGCGACAGTGCTCAATATCTGCATATGCTGCTCTTCCTGCTGCTGGCGACTATACTTGTGTACTTGTAGATATATTATCTGGATAAAAATCACTGGAATCTAACCTATGCAGTACTTCAGAGACTTCTACAGACTTCATATGCTGTGTCGATTCGCAAAAATTATGTCAGTCAGATAAGTCACTGATATCAAAATCACTATAAGTGTCTGCTCTTCACCCGTTGTTAACACATTTTCCTACATTTTTCTCTTACAGCCTATCACTTTTCCTCATGCCGTTGAATTTTCTTGCTAGTTACTAATTTTTTATTTAAAAAAAAAAAGTTACCCACCTGCATGGCATGGCTAAATATCCTAGAATCACCTTAATTAAATAATAATTTCCTAAGCAATCATATGCCTACCTGATTTCACAATAACCTCAAAAATTATTTAATACGATATTTACATCTATATTAAAAGACTCCTTTCATTATTGATTGGACATATTTATTTCTAAACATGCTCTCTTGTTCGGCTGGCTAAATTACCTTCCACTTACACTGCTAACTACTTAGCCAACGAAAATTCCTCGAGTGGTGTCGCTTGGCCACTTAACCCAGCCCTGCAATTAAACATAAACTAAAACGGCCATAATTCTGTCTAAAATGTAATGAAAACATGTAAATACTATGAAGCTTCCCATTCACATAAATAAATTAATAAACAATTGACTGCGAGGCGATTGCATTAATTTATGGCTAGACCATTCAAAGTTCATAGAAATCAATACATAATACCAAACACCTACTAAAGTTGGTGTAAAGTGTTTGCGAAATGCTACCCGGTTCCTTACCAAATAGTTTGTCAGGTTTCTACAATGATGACGAATGCCATGTCTTTACAAGGCTGGGGCAGTAGCGCAGGGTAGTTGCAGGTTGACAAGGTGGTTACTTATCTGGTCATCACTTTCGAACAACTAATATGCAGAGCAACACTAAAGAAAAAATTTAATTAACTAAACAATGAAATTAGTATTTAATGTTCACATAGGGCTATTCCCTAAGTATCCATAGAAAATAAGTACAAAGAAAATATTTAAGTTGAATAAGTACCTTACTGGAAAACTTGTTAGAGGAATAAGCCACTGACTTTTGCCAAAGAACTACCCTCAACCCGAACACACAAGGTAACCTCTAGTTCTTATATTACCTGCATTATGAAAGGGGAGAGAAAAATAAATATTTTCAAAATTGTTCTACTAGGTGTGTATTTCTTTTTAATCATAAATTCTATAATATTTTTATAAATAAATGATATAAAAACTACAATTGTGGTCCTGTGTAAAAACACTAAAGGAGTGGAGAGAAAAACATAATTAAATTTTACTACTATACTGTGTCCACATTCCTGCAACATTTTAACATACCACATGAAGCAATATTGGTATTTATTATATAATGTAGTTGAACACTTCTGCTCTCTTCAGTACACCGTCATGTTACCATTCACAATACTGCCTAAAGCAACAGTACATGCCACACTTCCCGCGTCAGAAAATAACTCTTAGCCCAGGAGAAAACCTACATATCAGCAACGCCTTCTATCCCCTGATAGCCGTATTTCTACAGCCATCAAGGAATAGCCCCTTGCACTCATAATTGCCTACATTTTTCATGTAATAAACATAATGATCTTTCAACCATCTGTGTTTCTTGGCATCTTTCCTCGCAAGCTACCCACTTCCTTGTTAGCATTCTGTGATACCGCACCTGGCCAACCCATGATCCACCAGGCCGACTAGCCGGCGGTTAGTGTGTAGCCATCGGCAGCAGGCCCGCTGCACCTGATCAATCACCCATCTTAGGCTGCATCTTTGAAAAACTGCACATTCCAGCGCTAAGCGACTGCCTGGTCCTAACTGCACAAATTGCGGTAGACTTCCATGTCGCCCCAGAGGGGATTGACCGTTCCAGCTAGAGACCTAGCCACAAAAAAAAAAGGTTAATTCCCAATCCTGTAAATATAAGTAGAAAAATAAATTACTTGTTTCAAATATATGCATCCTTATATTATTTTTTTTTAATGGAGATAACTAATATCGAAATAATATTCAAACTTAGAAGAATTAATTAGTGGAATTATATATTAGTTTTTAACAGTTTTAAGTTTTTTTGGCATGTTGAAATGAAACCTTTATGGGTTCTATATAATATTTTGGAATAAAAACCTGTATATAATAAAACCTATTATTTTTCGGTATTTTTTATGCATATTTAAGAGAAAATTATCATGCAACATTGTTTGTAATTAAATATATTATGTGCTTTGAACCAACAAAAGGCATAAAAAATTATGAACTTTACTGGATATCATTTAAAGAATAACCTGTATCCTTGGCGGCCGGCAGATAGAATTGGTAAGTGTCGCACCTGTTGATGGACATTATAGACAAAGCTTCAAAGTTCTCTTGTTTGTTCAGCCGTCCGTCAAAAGATGGCGATACCAGCGACAAGTATAAGTAACAAAACACAATCGCCATTCATTCTACGATGACACACAACACGATGACCTTCACCGCAACTTCCCCGTTTTAATTCAGTACATAATTTTACACCACAAATCTCCCGTTATAAAATAATCAGTCGATAAAAAATCTGCCAGTTTTTAACAATTGGGTGCATAAATTAAAATGACAATATTGCTGTTCTCATATTCTACACTGCCTAAAACATCGTGTAATTTATTTTGGCTGTGTGGTCAGGACGGATAATTGACTACGGTCAACACACCGAACTGCTGCCTCACCTAAAATTCAGCACGTTATAACCTAGTGATCTTAAACTTATATGAAACAATTGTTACCGGTTTTTAAAACTTTCTGCACACAACTGTGCTAAATAGATTCAAACTGAATTATTTGCAGGAGAAGTTTTTTTTTCCAGCTTGAATTGTAATGGATTATGTGTTTTATATGTATATACACATTATATATACATACGGCGTGTATGTGTAATGTATTCTCATAGAGAAAGCTTCTGTATTTTGCAAGGAATATTTCAGCTTCATCAACGATTTTTTTTTTGGCGTATACTGCACATCTCTTAGACATTAGCGGTGTTCTAAACCGATAAGAGCTCGCTATTTAGGTTAATGAATTGACGGCTTGACCAAGTTTAAGCCCTAAATATTTGATGATTTACGGTCAATGTTTGGTGAGGTGGAGTGGCAACTCTAAATTATTTAATAACTCGTAAAGTCGACTTCTGTTGTTTATTAACGCATCACATGTATGGTACGTTTCGGTTGAAATCCAATAGAAGTCTCTGTCATATTTAATAAAGTGCACGGTAATAATGGTAATTAAGGAATCCCAATGTAATTTTGTGCGCAAGTAATACGTTAATAAGACTCTTATGCCATATTTCCAAAGCCAAAAAAGACGACTAGATATCGTTTTAAATAAAATGTTATTTATAGAAAGCGACGAAGAAATGAAAAAATTAATTTTTTCTACGAAAATATACGACTGTATATTCTCAAGCCTGTAGTTTCCAACTCAGTCACGTGTAGTGCTGTGACGTTCGAATTCATCCACCCTAAATTCCTAAACTCTATATCCCTAAATTGACGAATTGGAACTCACCTTTTTATCATTCAAACTAAACGATTGGCCCACCCCTATTATTTGTGTTTGATAATGTAATGTGTTGTAAGATTATTATCTAAGAGGGTATACAAATATTACGGGTATTTGTTATCTTTGTAAAAGTTTATTATGTAATATATATTAACACTAAAATAATATGAATTGTAATATGTATTCTGAGAAAAATTAATTTGATTTTAGAATTTCATATCTCCTTAATTAATTTCTGAACTTTCCGTTACAAGGGCCAAATAATGTAATAGTTGGATCGCTCGTCTTCCACCAGCGCGATCCGAAATTTCGCATGTGAAAAATCTGGCGGATGTTGCCATTGCCCGGTGGGTTTTCTCGCGGTAATCCCTTTTCCCCCAGCGAAGCATTATCAATATGATGGAAGAATACGGCCAGAAGTAACTCATGCAATAATATTGCAACCTAAGTTAAATACAATAACATAAATGTGGGAAGGAGCAGCTAAATGTCAAACAGAAATTAGTTACATTATGTGTATTAGTTACATTAGTGACTGAGGCCGTGTTCCAATTGGTTTGGAAGAATTACGCGTTTCGTATTTTCTAAGGTTTCAGATGTAATACATCGACATTCGCCTGTTGAGAATGCAATGCTGCTATTTGTATTAACATTTTATATATAAGTGTAAAAGCATAAGTATGATACCTGCCAAATGCTGAAGTTTGGAAGTAGGTATTGATTCTGCTCTGCGGCGTGAGGCGCCAGCACTTGATGCTAGCCCTCAGTGATAGGGCGTACAAATACGTCGACACTGTTGTCTCTAGGTCCAATTTACTAATAACATACACTTTATACGGGTGTTCGCATAATCGAGTTTTATTGTTGCTTGAACAGGTTAACTGATACATGAACTCACGAGACAAAACTCTCCTCCCCTTTCCCTATGTAGGCTACGTATGGTTTGACGCCGCGACTGGCGTCGTTGGGGGGGGGGGGGGAAGATTCTTCGCACTTGGTGTAGAACTACTTATCTGACACTGCAGCGCTGAATTCCCTCGGCTGGCGGCTTGGAACTGCTCTCGAACTTGGTCGGCGTCTCGGCGCCTGGCTTCGAAGTTCCTTCTTCCCGGGTCCAACGCAGGACTCTGCGTTTGACGAGGGCCGGCTGCCGACGACGACTGCTAGCGGATTCGCTCCGTCCTCTTCCGTGTCCGTCGGCCGACTGCCCCGTTGCTCCCCCCTTCGTGTGGTTTTGTAGCGTCCATCACCATATTCAACTTGCCCCATCTCTGCTGCACGTGTCCGGGGTGCTTGGCGTCCCTCCGGGTCATAAAACATGTGGCCGCTGCTCGTGTGGTCCGCAGCCGGCCTGGCATCGTCCCTTGGTTCTGGNTCATAAAACATGTGGCCGCTGCTCGTGTGGTCCGCAGCCGGCCTGGCATCGTCCCTTGGTTCTGGCCTGGAAGTTTTTTGTCCCGTTCTGCATGCACGTCTGCTAAAAGCTCTCATGGTTTATTGCGGTATAAGCCCGGGACAGGCGCAGCTGGTGGTGGGATCTCGGTGTCCCTTGGGCAGCTGCAAAATGCGGCTGTGTCCGCGCTCTGGTGCTTTCCGTTGTCTCTGGATGTCGTCTGCACGTGCAGGAACAGTTGCACTGCAGAAACCTTTGGTAGGGTGCCTTTGCAGCTGCGAGGCTCCTGGTGTCCCTCTTCCGGCACGTCCACAACCCTTAATCCTTATTGCGGTCGTCCGGCTGCGAGGTCCGCCAGAGCGTGTGTTCTGACGAATAAAATATAGGGACGCAGAATGCGTCAAGTATAAAATTAAAAATACAGGAATCCTTAAAAAATTCATATTTTTGCATGAACATTTTATGGGACTGTTTCATTTGAAATAAGCAAATCTAAAATAAGTGGCACGTTTAAATGCATTTTACATAAATATATATCAACTTTCTTCATAATGACTGTGATACACGTTTATTTATCATAATAGCTTAAATGTTTGAACATATTTAAACACCATTGCATGGAAAACTAACAAGGCGCAGCTTTCAAGTTTACGAAATGCAAAACGCAAATTGCAAAAGTATGTCACAGATTTTGTACACAGCATTGGGTCACATGAATATTTTGTTAATAGAAAGTGCCAATTGTAACACTTGTAACACTGCCTTATATCATAGTGGGAAATCTATTGGCGTTACATTATTACGAGCAGTGTTCTTTGAAATTCGGATTAAAATATTTCATGTTTTAGATGTCCCTAGCTTTTTAGCATTTGACTGTTTATTTATTAACATCCTTTTCAGTACACATCGACATTGATGGATTTCAAATTTTTACTTATATTTTTATTTATATAATACTTAAAATGAACTATACATATATCAGAAAAAAATAACATCTGACAATACACTCACAAGTACATTCATTAAAGCAAAGCTGTTTCACATTGCGAAGTCCATGTTTATCTATTTATTAATGTATTTACTTATTTAACTTTACTTATTGATGACAGACATTAGAGATGGAAACACACACACACACTATTGGAGATGGGATAAGAAATAGGCCTTCGTTCCAAGTAAGGATTCGTTACATTTGCCTGGAGTGATTCTGGAAAACAATAGAAAACAGAAATCTGGGTGACAGGACCGGGACTCGAACCCGAGTCCTCCCAAATGCGAGTACAGTGTTTCGAAAACTGCAAGACATTGTTCTGTGCTAATTAAATTATTCTAGAAATGTGCTCTTACTCTTACATTAGCTACATTTTATAATTGTTCAACTATTTTCACTATTTCTTGTTTTGTCTTGTAATTTTTTAAGTTAACACCCATAAACAGCACACTATTGTTGAAATTTGTAGAGCCAAAAGCAATACTCGTGGCTAATATAATCAATATAAAAATATTTTTCGTTCATTTTACCTTGATGAATACTGACTTTATTTACAGACAATATTTTTCGTATTTCCCAAAATTATCCTCATCGCTTTTTTTATTTTTTATTGTTATTTAAAAAACTCTACAACGTTAATGGACACTACAATATTCAATCATGAAAGATCAACAGCGTAAAGAAAATACTCTTAGTTACATAATCATATGCATTTCACTTCATTTACATTTATCAAGCGGTAACAAACAGAATATAATTCTGATAAAAATAGAATTGTGTTTTCCTACCAATTTAAATAACTAATACGAAATACGCCGCGAATTTTATTTTATTCTAGGGCCTTCTTTCATAGTCTATGGATATTCATATTTTATATCATTATACAGCATTCAAGAAAAGGCTTTGAAACTTTTCTGGAAGTCCATAGGATGAGATATCCAACAAGACGACCGAAATGGCCCCGCTTTAATAATAACGTAATAGTGTTTTTGTGCTATTTTTCGGGTGATATCCTGTAAGAAAATCATTAATACTAAATCATGTAATTTTAATTTTAATTTTTATATAGGATAACAGTTGGCTATTATAGAGTGTAATAAATTAAATAGAGGCAGTTATTTATAAGGAATCGCTACAAAAATCTTGAAAAGACTATTTCAATTGGAAGAGTGTTCCTCTGCAATCTTTTTAACGAAATAAGCTGCGGTGGTGTAGTGACTTAGAGCGCATGCCTTCGCCAAGACGATCCATTTCCCGGCCAGGTCACCTCGAATTTTTCGCATGTGAAAAATCTGGTGGAAGTTGCAGTTGGTCTATGACATATGACGGATACTCCAGTTCCTCACACAATTGCGTTCGGTCACTGTTCCAGCTTCACCTTACTTCTTCCTCATTGGTGCCACTATAGTCTAGGACTCTCACACCCTTCGAACCGATTATAAGATATTCCCTGTAATTATCTATAGAAAATTCACACCAACAAATAAGCAATATTTTCTATATAATTGGGATGTATGAAAAATTACCCAAACTGCAAGGGCGACTTCCCCCCCCCCCCNTATCATGCAACCCTATAACGTAAAAATAACACTATAAATAGATTTATATAGGTTATATGAATACTAAAAAAAATAAAATTACGTTAGCTTTGGAATGATGCTTCATCAACCAGAAAAACGTCCAGGTAGAGCAGGCGAAGGCCAAGTGACCCGTCACAAAGGTCGCTTCTCAGGTAATTCTGCACAGTTCGGTTGCTGTGAATCACTCTGTACCGTTACAACTACCTCTGCTTGGTACACAACAGCATCGTTGGCTAGCTGAGATGAAGCAGTGTCGGTGCAAACGCATCTCCGGTGCCGCTGCGTCGCCGCTTTGTAGTACTATGCTGACAATCGGACAATGCACACATGCGGTTATTTGCCGTATCTGTGAGATTGACGATGTTTTCGAATTAAGAACCCTTCAAATAAGACGTGGAGAAGCATACAGAAGAATTCCACAAACGTATCAAAAAACAAAGCTCGTGGATTTCCATTTGCAGACACTTTNAGAACCCTTCAAATAAGACGTGGAGAAGCATACAGAAGAATTCCACAAACGTATCAAAAAACAAAGCTCGTGGATTTCCATTTGCAGACACTTTTGCAAAGGATCTGACGAATAGGAAAAAAAAAAAAACCTTTTGAGTAAATCCTTTAGCATTTTACATTGTTTAAGTTTATGAGTGCATAATACTTACACAAGAAAATGTGATTGAAATATAACAAAAACCAAAATGGAACAAAGAAACATCGCTACCATATTTTATCATTTGGACTTTCCTAATAAATATCACAAAATAAATTTAAAAAAATTTTTAACAATTTAAAAAGTTTGCATTACTAAAATTACCTACTTTATCCGATTGAGTTTGAAATTTAAAAAAAAATAAACAACTCTGTTTGGTTTTTACTGTTGAAAAAGGGCTATCAGTCATTATATTTTAATAATAAAAATTAATTGAAAAAATTGTCATTTGGTGGTGAAGAAAAAAGTAAAAGGCTTCTGTCATTACACAATCGACATCAGCCCGCATGTTTTTTTTTTTTTTCATTTAGCTGTATTGAAGATCCTTACCGATTATTTATTACAACCATGGCACACTCGCTGTATCTCTGAGGTTTTTCACTAAAAGCATGCGTTATAAGTCATCAATATCTATAATAAGCTTGTGTACATAGTACCCAAAAATTAATCGTTTTATTAGATACTGCTTGCCGATCTCTTTTGTAGGAATAGTTCTGTCTGTGCAGTATTTGTGCGCAGCATGTGAACAGATATTAAAAAAATTAGCAACCGCTTTGCTGTTAAATTGATACGACAAAAATATAGACTGTGTAATATTCACGTCATAACCAAAACTTCATTTTCCAAAACCAGTGCTGTATACTTTACGAACATTTATAAATAGTGTTGTATTTGTTGGCAAGGAATCGAAACGCAACTCTGAATCAATATTTGACTGTTTATTCGGCATAGTTATGTTCGCTCCAATTACCTATATTTTTGATAGTAATTCTAGTTATCTGTAACACCACTAGTTATTTAAGAATACTGGGTTTAGATAGATATTTAATATATTTTGTCCATGGGGGAAGTTGTAAAGTACTTCTACATACTCGTACGTTTAGAATATTCAAAATTTATTTTTGTTTGGGAAAAAAATTTCCTTTGCTTTAAAATTTTTGGGATTGTCTTTTAGGAATGAAAATGCTATGAGTAATGCAAATGCCAAATGCAAAATGAAAGTGCAAAAATGTTAATACTCCTAACCCGAAAATAGTTAAATAGAGTGCAATTCCTTCCGACGGAATTTATGTATAGAGACATTAGCTGAAGAAGGGCTGGCTAGAGTTGTTATTGTCAGTCATCATTACATTTCCCACTTCCCCAAAACTGCTAGGCTCCTCGCCACGCCATNCCTAAAAACCACCAAACACCCAGGGAATACCGAAACTCTTTCTCACTGTTTGCTCCCTGTGCACTCTCGGGCACCCTTCCCCCCCTTCATCTAGGGGGAAATGCTTGCACATAAGGCCTTCACCGACTTCGGACAGTGGCTACAGAGTGAAGAGGGCACCACTTTACACTAGCCTTTTTGCTAAAAACCTGTTTACAGGTAAAATTTCTACCAGCTTTTATTTTTACTAGATACTCAAGTCACTTATTGAATCTATGTGTATTACCTCGCGATTAGTTTCTTTGTGCTCCCTTTCGTTTGTATGTAGTAGTAATTTCAAATGCGCATCGATATTTCAAGTTTCGATAAGTTCAGGAAGGAACCATTTTCGGTGGGTTGCAAATGAAAAACATAACAATAAGGCACTTTAAAGCGTAGAATACAATCAAGTTAGTTTAAAAAACGGCTGCTTGACAGGTGAAATTATCCTCAGATCATGGAGCAACTGCAAATATATGGTCAATAAAAACTTAATTATTCCTTAACATCATATTTAAAAAACAAATAACTGAACTTGTAAGTACTTAGTTATGATATTACAGTGTACTAAAGAAAGATCGAGAACGAAAATACACAATAATGAGCAACTTTATTAAGGATACCACCCCTTTAACCCCATCAGTTATTTCGCATGGTATGCTAGTTAATTACACACCAAAAGTATTAAAATATGATGCATTAATACATTAAGGAATATAACATAGTATAGTGAACTAAGTGAATACCATGTCTTATTACGTCATTACTTGTGTCGAGTTGGAGTGGTGTAGTGGGTAGAATATCGCGCAGGCAATTAATGGGGTACAAGCTCGCACCCAACTCTCTCCGAATAGATTTCCAGAATGAAGAATTTAATGAAATGTGGTCTGTACTAACAAAGAAACTAAGTAAATAACAATGGTAACGCCAGAATTAAGTTCATTGCAAGGCATTATGTATGTCATAAAGAACTCACCAATACACAGCCAATATCAATAGGAATTAGAAAACCTTTGGTAGGTAAAGGCCTCGATATTGGTTGAAATCGAATAATATTATGATGTTGGGTCAATGTAGCCCCGAGTGTCATTTTGATATCTACCCAATGTAATTTTTATAATGTTGGTCCAACCTAAGAAAGAAGGTTGAGTTAATGTTAGCCCAACAAAAAAATTCATTGATCTTTTACACTCTGATTGATTCAACAGATTCGCCTCTGTTCGTAACGACTTACTATGAATCTCTGCCACAAAATGGCATATTATTGTTGCTGGAAGAAAAGGATTAAATATTTTATATTTTGCCAAACATGTCATAGAATTTGTTGTCATTTGTCTGAACTAAGATATTAATATTCTTTATTTTCGTATTATTCGCTTATAAAAATGAATATTTTAATGCTATGAAATAAAAATTGTAAAATAACACTACACATAAAATAACTTAATGTAATATTAAATGCAGTATCCCTATTAATTTTATGTTTTAAAGAGCGCAACATTTTTTATTCACAAAAGTTGTGGCAAACCTAAAGGCAATGTTGTTAAAATGTTCTCTTTGTTGTAAAATTAAAATATCATAAAGGATACACAGCACTCTTTGTATACATATACACATATATATACATTAATGCACATTTGATGCACCGTTACATGAACTCTACAAAGCACCAGAATCAATCAGGAGCCATACTGACAAATTACCACTGCATTGCATCCTATAATGCATGCAGATAGGTCGGAGCAGATTCCACAGCACGCACATCCTACTCGACAGTACCCCAGATATGTTTGATAGGATTGCGTTCGGATGACCTCGAGTCCAGTCAAACAACCTCAAGTCCATCACGTGTTCATCTAATCGCTCTGTCACAATTCGGGAGCAGTGTGCTGGTACATTTTCTTTCCGGAGGTACAGGTCTCCTGCAGGGTGCTGTAGGCACAGAAATCGGTGCACGTAATCTGCCAACCGGTCCCTGCATGTTTCGCTGGTGAGGTAAGATGGCAAAGGTACGTGCGGATGCATTTTGCCCTACGAATGCATGCCCCATATGTGTACACCACAAAATTTCTGAAATGTAACCTTCTGACACGAGTTATACATAACTTCATGTGTGCTTGGCGATGCATTCGTGCCAAGTTATAAGCGTACACCAAGTCCATCGACTTATCGATCCATGCGGAATTTTTCAAAGCTTCGAGAGTTAAATAAACGTTTTACAACACACTCATGTAAACCGTTGAGCCTTGTGATTTGTGACAGTGGCATGTGTACCGCATAGCGATGAGATGTTTGTGGTTGGTATGACTGCTTACCGGGCATTGTTGCGAAGCTTCGAATTGGTGCGTGATCTGCTGTATTTTGTCCTGTCTATCCACTTTTACCAACAGATCTAGCCAACAACGAACACTGTCATCGTTATTTAGTACACCACAACAGTTGTCATTGTTGCGGTGGTTTTACCTGAATCCATGAACTCACAGTAAACTCTTGACATGATGGCCCATGGAAATTCCGATGCATCGATGACGTCGGAGATGAAGTTCTCCATACATCTGGCCCCAACGATGTATCTACGATCAAATTCGTTGGGATCTTGTTCCTTCCCCATTATGTGCTCTATTGTTACTCAGAGATTGAGTATTTTGTCAGATAACACCTCTGCCATGCGTGGCTGCACACTATTCCTTCCGACAGAGACCACATCGCAAATTCGCCAACACAGCAGTTGTCTGTAATTCAACTGCTCATGAGTGTGTATACATTTACATATGCTTTCATATAACAGGCGACCTCATTTACACTATATATGTGTATTTCAAAAACAACAAAGTATAGTTGGAAAGTGCAGACGACAGTCCATCCAGAAGCAATCCCTTAATCACTGTAATGGGTATTGGAATAATATGGTCTTGATTGCCGAATTGGCCATTTTGATTTATATTTACTGCTGTTTTCCAAAATCATTTAAGGCGAATTGTGAAATGATTCGTTACAACTACCTGAATATGCATCCAATTTCGATCCTTTGTGTCCATTTGGAATGACCCAGCTGTCGAAGAGAGTTCATCCAGGCATTTTACAAGCAATTAATTTATTTAAAATATCTCTAATTTTTTGTGATCAAGTGTTATTGGCTGGGTAAATATGTGCTGGTATAATGTATGTTGCCTTTTGTTCAAGTAAATGTCAGCATGTAATTCCAGAATTTCATTTTTGCAGGATGTTGGAGTACAAGTGCAAGTGCAGCAGGTAAGAACCATCCAGCTTTAATCAATAAATGTTAACTGCATTTTAAAATTTTATTTTTATAATGAATTGAATTTATGTATTTATTACTCTTAAATATAAATTTTGCATTACTTATTTTGAAATATTTAAATAATTTTGCATACATTCATGGCTAACAAAACAATGACAATATTATTGTTTTACAGATGTCCTTATTTCATCTCAATTATATAAAATCATATTACTAGATCGGTTTATTTAATAAATTATTTTCCCTTTTATCTATTGGAATGAAATTGTTATTTTTGAAAAATAACAAAAACTTGAATTTAATAATTTATATTATTTCCCCAAATATATTACTAAATGTTGATTCCAATAAACATTTTTCAATAACATAGAATATTTAATATTTTAGTTGCTAAAGAATATGAGTAAATTTTTTAAAATATAATTGACTAAGGTTCATAAATTTTTTTAATTTCTTTATTTTAAATTGATAATAAAAATATGTTTTCATTACTTAACAATTTCAGGTACGTAATAATGTTTGTAAGAAAATTATTTATTGGAGTACCAAAGTATTTCTGAAAAATAAAAAAAAATATTTCATAAATCATTTGTAATATTAGTTAACTATATTTTGTGTCTGTTTTATATTTATTACGGATTCTATATCAGTACAGTATTTTTTACATAAATAACTTAAAGTATATTTGTATGTAAATAGCATGGTTACAAATATTTAATAATATGTCCATAGAAATATGGTTTCTTTAATATCGAAAGAGATACCACAGACACATTAGTATTATTAAAAATAGCTTAAAATAAAGATTTATTTTATTTTAAAAAAATTTCTTTTCTGGTTTTTTAAATACTATTTCTTATATCACAATGATCAGACATAGGACCATGTTATGGTATTTTCTTTTATTGTGTGTTTTAAAGCTGCAAATTGCCAAATATGACACATGTAAAGCATTATTTTTAAATAGACGTAATATCACAACCAAACACATTTGAATGATGTAAAACTTAATTATCTAAAATTATTTAATTATCATTACTTACAATTTTTACATTGTGGTGGTGTTATGCTTTATTTAGCCGAATGCATACATAAAATAAAGCGTTTCTGTTCTGCCTGCGCCTCGATAAACATCAACGGCGTGCCTTGTTAGGGAAAGGTGGTATCCACAGTCTAATTCATGTTAAAAGCAAGATAATTATTGTTTTTTATGGCAGAGTAAATACATTTTTATGAGTATTCACATTGTGTAATGTACAGTTTTAATGAAAATTTGAATGTTGTTATCGGTTTTAATGTCTTGTAATTTGTCTATATAATGTTTGAGAGAATTTGTAATCAAAAATATAGATATAAATTATATTCTGAAAAAAAAAATATTTTTTACAATTTGCATATTATTTAACTGTTTAAAGATAGGTTATTGCAACTGTCTGTCAGAATATGCATATTGCCAGATTTGTTTAATGTTGAAATTTTTTCCTAAATGTCTTAAAAGAATTCAGTGCATATAAGCCATACTGGCTTTTATTAATGACAAAATTTATAATTATGCATGGCCCTACAGTGTTATTTTTTGCAGTGTAATTTTAAAATAATAAATTTTTTAACTATACTATGAAATTCGAAATATTATAATGTAAAGGAATTAGAGATGATAATTTAAAAATCATTTTATTTTACTTCATTTCTATAGAAATCTATTTAACTGTCTGGGGTGATGATTTCCGGATTTGTTAGTAATATTTTGATCCTCCATTTTATGAGTGAGATGAAGTTTCGGACACCTGATATGGAGATGTTTGGAGGCTCCTACGGTATCTTATTGTGAAGACACCCAAGAATACTCAGCTGCCGCCAAAATATATATTTTCTTTTACTGGATACACAGTGAATTTTTCATTAAAAAATGGATTATAATTTTTGTGCGATTGGTGCAATATATTGTAACTGCGTATTTATCACATATAATGCATAAAAATGGAAAAATTAACTGTCCAATAAAATTTCTGCTTAAACGAATTTTTGAAAACTACCTTCTTACAAATTCTTATAATTTTCCATGACGAAACTGAACAAAACACATAAGTTATATAATTTAACTAGGCTTTATTTATGGATATACTTTGTTCAATATTTATTCTTCTCAGAATTCATTCATATTTATATTTTTTAATGGTTTCCTTGCCAAGTGTAAAATTATGTTAATATAATTCGCGGTATACCTACAAATTCAATAAGACATCCATACAAATATATATTAACTCAAGAAAATAGAAAAAATATTTTGATATAAGTTTATTGTCACATATATATATATATATATATATATATTAATAGCAGCACATCTAATGTATCAGTATCATTTATGTTATACATTATTACCTGTTATATATTATAGTATCTTAATATGTAAAAGTGTAATTTAATTTTAATAATGCTAAAAGGTGCTTAGACAAGCCATTTTCTACTCTTTTATTAATGTTGACTGATTTAAAAACTTTAAATTTACTCATGAGGCTGATTAAAATAAAATTAAATATTTATTAATTATAGAGTCACCAAACAGACCACAAAGGAAAATAACTTAACATATTTCTGAGGAGAATTACAAACCATAAAATTTTTTTTTTCGTATTGCTGAAAAATATCGATTGTTTAATATCTTCTATAAAATACATACTTTAAAGAGAATGAATTAGAAACCATGATGAAAAACGTAATATAATAAATATAGGAAAGTGTTTATTAAAATATTCTTAAAAAAATATGCATAAAAATACATTTTTTGGAATTTTAAATATTTTTAATGAATATCGTATGGAACATTAGGAAACGGGCATACTGTAAGGTCTAGATATAGCTGGTAAAACAAAAGCTCATACCAACCAACAACACTAATATATTAACAACATCGACCGCCAATACCACCCATAATATCGACCACCAAGATCAACCCGAACATACAAACAGATCAACCATTTCACCATATCATTGCATCTGAAAAAAACATAAAAACGAAATCTCAAAAACAAACCTCAAAATGATATCTCAAAATGAAACCTTACAATAAAACCTCAAAAATAATCCTCGCAATGAAACCTCAATAAAGAGCCCTAAAAATGAAACCTCAAAAAGAAACTTAAAATAATATAAATGAAACTCAAAACTAACTCAGCCTAATTTTAAAATCTGTAATTAGATGTAATGCTTTAGATTGAACCATAGCACTCACTGTGCACTTTCTCGCAAGAATTTATATAAAAAACAAACTCATGCAATCGATTGTATATATCACTGAATTAATGAGTAATGCAGACAACAGTAGAAGTTGTAAGAGAAATCCATCCCTGCATAAGTATACATAAGCTAAATAAGTTTATTAGTTAATTTATTTCACATTCTATAAATTTAATTATTTATATGTTTTCAGATAATTTAAAGTGCCTGATGGTCTTGTATGATACAAACCCTGTCCTTCCGTTTACTCATGATTGAAGATGCTCCTTATGAAGTGATAAATATCCTCCTTTTGCAAACCGATCAAAAGTCTGTCTACAAACAAGTGCATTAGTATCTTCAAGATAATTGCAGCCAGCGCTGTCATCGTCTGCATTCCTCACACCACTCGTCACAGGGAACTCAGTGACGTTGTTGACGAAGGCGATGAAGATGGTTCGCATGCATATCTCATGCATGCGAACCATCTTCATCGCCTTCATCAACACTGTCTTTAAACATCGCCATTCTCTGCTTGTTCGTCAGCATAGTTATCACTGAGGTTCCTTTACTTTGCAGGTGAAGTGTTGCTGGCGAAATATGTCGTTGCGGCTACTGGGACTTGAAGCTCGTTCATTTAATGTGCCACATTAGCAAATGTATATTTCGCATGAACCGACACCATTGTGCACATTAATTATATATTAATATGCCTGTAAGCATATATAAAAAGTATTAATAAAATATAAACTTATAGAAATATTAAATATTGAATAATTTTTTCTAAACATAAATATCATCTACGATCCTAAATATTATTGATGTTATATTCATATAAGCGATGCCCTTTATGGTTTTATTTTTCAATTATCTCTGATGTGTATGCAGATTTTCTCATAGTGCTCCTATATGTATAACGTTAAATACGTATGGCAGAAGCCTTCAAGTGAGCATAAACTGAGTACCTTACTAGAGCAGTGCCAGAAACTTTTCTCGAACGAGATGTATCGTTCGCAACAAGATTATCGAAGTGCTGCGCAAATAGGAGACATGCTGCTGGGCGTCGAAGATGTCTGTGAGTGTTCCATCAGTGCAAGTCCGATCAGATGGTGCAACATCGTCGGTCGTAAGCATGCTCACTATCAGGCATAGTCGATTATGAGTTCTTTAGTGTCTGGCCGTTTGTCTCGGAACTTAGGGAGCAATGGCTTGCCACACATCATCCGTAATGTGCCGTATGAGGGAATACTAACTATTAATCAACATTTTGGAAGAAAAATGGTCCATTCGCAAAAGTATCATACTTTTATTCTACAGTTCTTTAATAAAGCATTTTCCTAAAATGAAAGTGATTAGTTTTGGTATAGATGACTTATTGCAGATCAATTAAGTAAATATATATATATAGGAAATTAAAAAGGTATATCATCTCTAAACAGGGGCGACGGTGGCTGAGCGGTTAGCCTGCTCGCCTCCCACCAAAATGAATCTGGTTCAATCTCCAGTCGGGTCACCGGATTTACGCAAGTGGGTATCGTGACGGGCAATGCTGTTTGTCGGCTGGTTTTCTCGGGGATTTCCAGTTTCCATCTCCCTTCCATTCCGGTGCCGCTAAATGCTCACCTCAATCATCCTCATCGGCTCTCAAGACCTCACTGTTATTAGCCGCCCATATCACTTAACTTCATATATAAACAAAGGATGCCTATTAAATATAAAACAGCTTAAAAACACCGTACATGGATTAGAATCGATATAAATAAAAAGAAAACCCAAGAACCTACAGAGTGATAATTGTGAAGTATTGTTTAATAAACAATTCCATGAACTTATGCAAAACTATAAAATTAATCATTATTCAATATTCTCTGAACCCAAAGCAAGAGTAGTCATGTGATTTAATTGTTCATTAAAAAATTTAATGTTTACGAAATTTGCTTTGAATGGGATTTATTAATGAATTAATATTTTAGATCAAATAGTAAATTAATGAAATAACACAAAACATATTTCTATTTCTATGACACCCACATAAGGTAATAAAAATTAAAAAGATTTTAAAAATTCCAGAAAATTAAAATTTATTCCTTGAACCAAAATACACAATTGGTGATATTGTTAGAATAAGTAAATTGAAGAGAACATTTGAAAATGTATACACTGATATTTGGTCAACAGAATTATTTTAAATTTATAAAGTTTTAAAGTATGACGTAGCTACTAATTTACATTTTAAACAATATTGATGATGAAGAAATGTAAGGTAGTTTTCATTAGTTTAAAATATGAAAACTGTGTATCCATTTATAAAAATGGCTGAAAACGTTATAAGGATAAAAGGGAGATAACTTTTATGGAAACTATTTGATAATTCTCATGTCTCATGAATTAATAAAAAAAGTACTTCGTAAAAATTAAATTCTTAAGTATTTTAAATTCTAAATGATGCCTATATTTCAAAAAAGAGCAGCGCTCTTAATTTACATACATTTCTTACATACAAAAACTGTTAATTTAAGAAAATTTGCATATAAGCAACCTGCTGTCTGAGTTAAATTAATATTTGCTATTGACGGAGAATGAGTAGATGACGTTTACATAACATTCATGGAACGATGTAGAGCTTGTATGACAAAGTTTCATTCGATTTCACAATGCTATTACTTTTACATGAATGATCATAAAACCTTTTGGTAAATTTTAAAATACGTATGGGAATACATAGTTTTAATTTACCTTCTCATAAATGTTCAATGTGCCATCCACTGGACGCATGGCATTACGTCTAAACGGTAGTCAAACTCGCCCCATACTCGTGCGAGCATGTCAGGTGCTACTACAGCCACTGCTGTTGCTATGCGGCGTCGCAGTTCGCCCTCAGTTATTGGAAGGGAGGAAACGTAGGCGGAGTCTTTCCCACAAGAAAAAATCACAAACACTGAGATCAGGCGACCTTGGAAGCCAGTGGTTAAATGCGCGATCCGTAGGCCCCTTACGGCCGAGACATCGTTCAGGAAGCTCATTGTTGAGAAATGATGTAACATGCAAGTGCTAGTGCGGTAGTGCACCGTCCTTTTGAAAAATGAAATTATTGGAATTTTCTCGTTATTGTGTAAACACCAGATCTGCAACATATCCAGATATGACATTCCCGTAACCGTGTTTTCCGGAACAAAAAAAAAAAAGGACCCTACACCTGCTCTCGTTAAACGGCGCAAAACACATCCAGCTTTGGAGAGTCTCTCACATGCTCGACTATAGTATCTGGCCGCTGTGCTCCTCCCCATATTCGTACATTGAGGCGGTGAACTTTTACACTTAAATGGAACGTGGCCTCATCGCTGAACACCAAACGAGAACAAAAGTTTTCATTGTCCATCGCCATGCTCAAAATGAATTCACAAAACTCAATACGTCGTTATTTATCACCATCACGAAAGCAGTGTAGCATTTTAATCCTGTATGATTTGAAAAACAATCGTGGCTGCAAAACACGCCAGACAGTCATATGGAGATGGCCAGCTCTTGGCTGCCACGACGAGTGGACTTACGTGGACTCCATATAAAACTCTGCCGGACGCACTGTACGTCTTTTCCAGGCACACAGGGGCGTCCTTTGGACTTCCCCTTACATTAACAACCGGTATTTTGAAACTGCTTGTGCAACTGTCGGATATTCTGCCCAGTACGAGGTGCAATGCAATACTGTCGACGAAAATCACACTGCACAGTTATAACTGATTCACGCTTTTCAAAACAGAGAGCGCAAAACGATTTTTGTTGCTTTGTTATCACTGAATAAATATATAACTAGAGTGAACTTCGCCAGGTTAAAGTTTCTCACCACTCCAGCAGGTAAGAATCTGTAGTTCTTGGTATGAACACCACGTAGCGCTAGTACATTTTCGTGGCGGCTGCGTGGGGAAGTCGGCAGCGTTGCGACTGTGACATCTACACTCCCACAACTCATACTTCATCTCTGTCACTCCCAGACCAAACTTAACAACAGTAGAACGTGTTCTGAATGTCTGTTATACCAACGAAACTGGGACAGACAAGATGGAGGACACCCGAGTAATTACCACAAGCCGTATATGTCCGTTTATGAAAAGAGTACGGGTTCGGTAAAACGTGTGTATATTCAAAACGAAATTTAATATACGCGTAAGTAACGGGAAACGATGCAAATTACTCACACTGTCATAATAAAACAATAAACACAACTTTATAAATACGCGATAACTGTAGAGATATGTAATGTATAACCATTATCACACGCATATACTGTAGACTGTGTGCGCAGTTTGGGGGGTTGGTGCAGCGGTCTGTGCCATGTAACGTTATGCTTTAGAGTTCAAATCTTCGTCATGTAACGAAATTTTTAATGTGATACGTTATTTCAATTTTTATAACTTATATTATTGTTAGAAAAAGGGTATTTCCAGAATCACTTTGTATAAAAGCAATAATACGTAAGTATCAGTACAGTGCAATTGACTAGCTGTGGTAGTTTGCTAATCAAATAGGTTGGTTTTTTAAGTAGATAATTTGTAGCGTTAGTAATGTTAACAGGCACACATACAAGCTTTAAGGTTAATATCGTAATAGTGTTGCCTTCTTGTGTCTTTATAACCGTAAAGCTTGTTAAATTACGGAAAGCACAAGATTGATCATTATGCTCATTAAAGATACATATGTAAATACAACGAGGAAGGAAAGACGGGAAGGATATCGGGACACATTCCCCTAATCTTAATAAAAATAAAATTTAAAAAAATAAAACGGAAACAAAATTATAACTGTTAATATATTTTTTTATATAATGAATGTGTGATCCCACTTCAACACGAAATATGTTGACATCATTTTGTGATACCATATCTTTATATTAGCCAACTGACAATAAAAATACTTTAACAATTAAATTGTTATATTACTGCTTCCGTATTTTGTCCAAAAGTATAACAATTAAAATATCTCCCCCCCCCACCCCATTCATTTTTCACCTACGAATGTTAATTCCTGGCTACGCCCCTGTTTAAATAATTTGCTAATGTTTTAATGAGTGGCGTAAATGTCCGTCGTACATACATGTGAATACAGTACCTTTTTTTCCATACATAAGCAATGGCGCAACTTATATCATGTTCAGTACATTAACAGTACTCGTACTTAGAAACCTAAATAAATGCAGTCTTCAGGTAAAAGAAACAATTTTGGCATTTTTGGATGCATCTTTGGGCACTGTTGTGGCGCCTGCATATAACATTTGGTTGCATTTGTACACCTGCCCCCCTGCGAGTTGTTTTGCCTGCCCTTTACAATTTTATATTATAACTTTAGGTAACGTGTGGGTATGAACTGATGCGTTCTGTCTGATATTCTGCTATAGAAACTTGTATGCCTTCTATTGTGTCCATGGGTATAACAGAAGGTAGGATAAATTGGGTATAGTGTAGTGCCGGCTTAAACTACTCACACGTCTCTCAGAATTTAAGCACCGGAAACATCATAAAACTCTTTTTGAATATCGGAAGAGATACTGTTTTGAATACATGATATACTACATACTGCTAGTATCATACTAACATATTAAAATTAACACTGTTAAGTCATAGGGGAATACTAGTAAAGAGGAGAATATACCCACGATGAACGAATCGAAACTAAATTTGCTGTATGAAAGTGTTTATTTATTCAACAAAACATGGGGCACAGATAACATAACTACTTTTAGGGAAAAAATTTATAATTTTCTAAATATGCCACAAAGTTAACACACAAGGATGCTCTACTTTCACAAATAATTCAAATTGTTACATATTGCTCTTAATTTGTATTAATTATCCGTTTTTAGGCTGGGGGACGACAAACATTCCAGAATACATTTAATAATTTTTACACAGTAAATATATTTACAAATAATTTCTGTTTTTCTTACTTAAAACTGTACACAACGAAGAGAGAAATTATTTTAATCGACTGCGTTTAAACACAAATGCGCAATTCAAATCAGCGTTTGCTGCGAAGTCTGAAGTAAAGCTGGAGTTACACTAGAAATTGCAAGCATTTAATTATTAATGAAATTGTGTTACCTCATGTATTGGTTTCCAACGCAACTTAGCAGGTCGTGTGCGTTGTTGGGATTTCCTTAGGCGTCCAAATAAATAGTTATATTTTGATCTGAAGTGAAACTTGTGAGGCGACGACCACTCAGAACTCAGCAGACGGTGTTGTTGGCGGGAAACTGTTATTTAGAGAAAAGTAATTACAAACAATATTAAAACGTCGTGTGTATATGTGTGTGTACATGTGAACGATTATATCTGTTCATAACAATAANCGATTATATCTGTTCATAAAAATAAGCTTTTCTGATAGAAAATGTCGGTTGCGAAGTATGCTCTACTTAAATATGGTTGTGATATTCAAAGTTAGATTAGGAACATAGGTTAACATAACAGGCTTGTCGCCTTTTTTCATTGGTTAGAATTAATAATTAATGTATATTGGAAACTGCAAATACAGCAGACGTGTTTCCGTATGACGGATAAGCGCTTACTGCATTATTATTCAAGCATAATTTTTTATTGTTAACTTTGCTTAACTATTAGCGTTTGGCACCGAGTAATTGCAGTCAACTGATTTTTAGTGAATAAATAGTTACATTTTGTAATGTAGTATGAAGTAGAATATTGCGACTCTCTTTGTTATGTTTAGTTTTCATGCGTTCGTTAGTGTTAACATTACTGATCATAACTTCAATATCAACGGTTTTTGCCCTGTTATTAGTTCGAGGTTTCAGTGTATAATATAAAATGGTGTGCTTTGTTACACTCCTATAACTGTAAACTCACATAGCTGCCAGTTTTTCAGACAATAACCACTAAAGCACATCAGTATTGTAAACAAGGATCTTACAGAGACGACAATTATTTTGTCTCTTTGAAAAACATATTTTAGAGTTGTTTCTTATACGTGATCATAAATGTCCTTTTCCGGTGGTATGCATAAGGTTTTCTGCTTAATGAGATGGTCACTCATACAGCGTTCGCTTTCTTCTAAGTGCGTAAATTAAAAGTGTTAGATTAAATTTGGTGAATAACGAAATTTAAATATTGCAAAAATGAGGATATTTATCACTTATTAAAGATACATATTACGTAGATCATGAGTGAACTGAAGGACAGGATTTGTACCAAATAACACCATTAAGTGCTATCAAGAGTCTGCAAACATCTGAGAGATGAAAACATCGAAGGAGTGAAATTTGTTAATTAAATAAATTATTTACGCTTATGTATATTAATATCGGGTTTTATTTATTTTACAAATTCTACTGTCTTTATGCATGAGTATTTAATTCAGTGATGTATACAAGCGATTCCAAGAATTAGTTTTTGGTATAAATTCCTGCAAGCATTATGTATAAATAGAGATTTTTAAATTCGGCTGAGTTCTTTTTTAGTTTCATTTCGAGGTTTTTTTTGGTTTTATATTGATATTTTTTTATGTTTCTTTTAGGGGTTTCCTTTTTAGGGCTCTTTATTGAGGTTTCATTGCGATAATTTTTTTTAGTATTTATTTTGAGGTTTTATTAAGGTATCCTTTTGAGGTATATTTTTCAGGTTTCACTTTGATTTTTTTTTATTTAGGTGCGATGGTATGGTGAAATGGATTATGTGTGTGTGTGTATGCTCTGGTTGGGCTTTGTGGTCGATCTTTTGGGTGGTCTTGGTGGTCGGTGTTTTTAATCAGTTGGTGTTGTCGGTTATTATGAGCTATTGTTTGACCAATTACATCTACTCCTTACAGTATACAAATCTCCTAATATTCCATATAGTATTGATTTCAGTATTTAAAACTCCGAAATTTCTTTTTATGTAGGTTTTTAGAAATTTTCAGCAACGTGAACTAAATATTTAAGTTAACTTTTATTGGATTCAGTTATATGTTCTCTTATTTTCCTTTATGCTCTATTTGGTGACTATAATAGTAATAAATATTTAATTATATTATAATCGGCCTCATGAATNAATATTGATTTCAGTATTTAAAACTCCGAAATTTCTTTTTATGTAGGTTTTTAGAAATTTTCACCAACGTGAACTAAATATTTAAGTTAACTTTTATTGGATTCAGTTATATGTTCTGTTATTTTCCTTTATGCTCTATTTGGTGACTATAATAGTAATAAATATTTAATTATATTATAATCGGCCTCATGAGTAAATTTGTAGTTTTCAAATCAGTGAATAAAAATACAAGAGTAGAAGTTGGCGTGGCTAAGCACTTTTTAGCATAATTAATTTAACTTTTTACAAATTAAATAATTTATAATAGAATTGATACCATTTATGTAATTTGAAATCATTAAAATTGTTTTCTAAATAAAATATATGTTTCTGAACAATATGATCTTGCAAAATTAGGTACAATGAGGAATTATATCAGATATGCGACAATCGACTAATATTAAAAGTTATTATTTTTTCATTTCGATTTCCCACAGTTATAATATCTCAATATGGGTGTATTATTGAATATTTAGGTAATCTGGGAATTAAATTTTAAAATGTTTTATACTTGGTAAGGAAACCATTAGAATATATATTTACTAATTATTTGTTTGAACAATAAATGTAGAATTCAATATTTTTATAAATAAAAGCTTAGGTAAATTATACAACACTTACGTTATTTTTTGGTTTTATTATGTTAAATTACAAGCATTTGAAAGAAGGAATTTTACAAAATTATGTTTTTCCAAAAACTTGATTTGACATTTTATGTTTACATGTTTATTAATTATATATGATTGCTGGGATAGCCAAATTTATGGTTGATCAGTATAATAATTGCATGTGGTGGGTATGGGTCATTGCTATGTTTGTTTGATATGGATGGTTTGTATGGTAAGTTGGTATGGTTGGCAAGTCTCAGTCTCTGTGGTATCTATCTTGGTTAAAGTCAGTTTTGGGTGGATACAGTTTGTAAGGTTGGTTTGTACGGCTAGTTGGTCTGGTTGGTTACTGGTTGTTTGGTTTGGTGGTTTTGCCATTGCCAGATGATAAGATAGTTTGTTATGTTCTGCTTGTAATAGTCAGTTTGTGTGGCATTTCGGTCTGGTCGTTCGGTTGGCTTGGTCGACAGGAATGGTAGTTCTGTATGGTTTGCTGTCATGGTCGGACTGTACGTTGTTTCTAAATTTTAATGGCAATGATGTGGTGTAACTGAATTCGAATTTTGATAGAACCTCCATTTGTCTACAATGATAACGAAAAAAAATTGCCATAAAACGAAGAACACAATAGATGGATGAGAAACATAAATGCAATAAAAATGTGATAAAATAAATAAATATGTGGAACAAGAGACAAAACATCCAGTTATACAACGAATGACACAGAAACGGTATGTGTGTTTCGCTATTTGTTTTGCTTGTTTTCGTATTGTCATGGTTGTGTTGTCTTCGTTTTTTCTGTGTTGCTCGTTGTCTAACTGGATAGTTGTCTCTTGTTCCATATATATACTTTTTTTTTATTAGATTTTTATTGTATTTGTGTTTATCATCCATATATTTTGTTCTTTTTTTTGTTATTTTTTTTGGAGTCATTGTAGGCAATGGAGATACTATCAAAATTCTAATTGGGACTGTATGGTTAGTGGGAGTGTGTGATCTGGTTGGTATGATCGGTCAGCATGGTTGCCTTATATTGATGGTTGTTAGACTTTTTGGTTTGGTATGGTTGGATGGTTTTCATGGTCATTAGACTGGTCGGCTGGTATTGTCATTTGATATTGTAGGGTCATATGTTTACTAGTATCGTTGGCTGACATGGTTGGTTCATATTTTTGGCTGCTATTGATGGTTTGTATAGTTGGCTCACAAAGGATGATCAGATTTATGGTTTATAAATATGATCGGTTCACATGGATGGTTGGTATGGTCAATTCCTATAGTTCGCTGATATAGTTAATATGTATAGTTTGCTGGTCTTTAGACTTGGCAACTGGTATGGTTGTTTGTTATGGTCGTTTAATATGATTTATTGATATGGTTGGGTTGATANGTAGTCATTGTAGGCAATGGAGATACTATCAAAATTCTAATTGGGACTGTATGGTTAGTGGGAGTGTGTGATCTGGTTGGTATGATCGGTCGGTATGGTTGCCTTATATTGATGGTTGATAGACTTTTTGGTTTGATATGGTTGGGTGGTTTTCATGGTCATTAGACTGGTCGGCTGGTATTGTCATTTGATATTGTAGGGTCATATGTTTACTAGTATCGTTGGCTGACATGGTTGGTTCATATTTTTGGCTGCTATTGATGTTTTGTATAGTTGGCTCACAAAGGATGATCAGATTTATGGTTTATAAATATGATCGGTTCACATGGATGGTTGGTATGGTCAATTCCTATAGTTCGCTGATATAGTTAATATGTATAGTTTGCTGGTCTTTAGACTTGGCAACTGGTATGGTTGTTTGTTATGGTAGTTTAATATGATTTATTGATATGGTTGGGTTGATATTGTCTATTGACTTACCAGTTGGTCAGTCTGGTCGGTTGATATGCCCATTAGGCCTTGATGGCCAATTAACGTGGTTGGTTTGGGTGTTTTGTATGGACAGCTGGTGTATACAGTCTGTATAGTTGTTTAGTCTAGTTAGTTGGTCTGGTCATCTTTATGGTTGGTATGGTAGGTCTTGTTGGTTGTTTGGCCTGGTTAACCTTGTATGGTTGGTCTGTTAGTATTTTTTTGGTCGGTTGGCCTGGTTGACTGATATTGCCAATTAGTCTGGCCAGTTTGTTTTTCCAATTGGTAATTCTTCTTAGTTCGTATGTCTATTCGGTCTTGATGGCTTGCGAATTTAATTTTGAGATTTAATTTTGAGGTTTTTTTTTAGGTGTTTTGATATGATCTTATGGTATGGTTGGTTGGTATAGCTGTATGGTACTGATGGCTGTTCAGTCGGTCTTGTTTGTATGGATGGTCGGTATGCGTGGGTGGTCTAGTCGATATGCATGAACAGTTAAGTGGGTAGACAGTCTGATCAGTTTGTATGTACAGTTCGTTTATTTGTTTGTATAGTCGGTGGATATGACTGATATGGTTATTGGTATCGCCATTGTATGGCTGGTATGGTTGGTATATGGTCGTTTGGAATGCTTTTTTGGTATATGTGTTTGGTATGGGCTTTGTATAGCTGGTGTGTTCTGTATGGCATATATGGTCGGTTTGTATGATCTCTTTCTATGGTAAGTCTGTATCTTGGTATGGTTTGTGTATTTGTTATAAATGCAATATTGGTCAGGGTGGCAGTGGTGGGTAGTGACGATGTCGAAATATTTTTAGTGAACTGAAATTGCAATGGTGAGCTGGCTTTAACGAAAATTTAGATTATTTATGTCGGCAATGTAATACAGCAGAAATGATTGGAATTATCTGCAAATGCGACATATCTGTGAAGAAAGTGTTACGGTCTTACATGCAGCCAAAATGTAATGCAAATAATTTTGACCTGCTGTTGCTAAGAATCAATGACAGTATCAACTATTGTTACATCCAGAACTTTGCGAGGCATGTGAGCTTTCAATTTGGCAGGATAAGTCCACAAGATTTATATTTGAAAGATATACTTTACCAATTAGCATAACCTGTCCGGGGGAAAATCAGGCCTGACAGAACATCAATACATACATTAGCAAAAAAAGTACTGCAACTGATGTGCTCCGGTATATCCATATTTCTAAAACTGCATAAATATTAATTTTTGAACATTTGTCATAAAAATATTTTGCCATTTTTTTTCAAGGCTTATTTAATTTAAAATGACCCCAATAAGGTCTTTATCCAATTAAAATATATTCAAACGTAATTACACATGTTTTTCTTTAATTTTGTGCTGGAAATAGTATTAAATGTAATGATATTTTATAGATAAGANGATAAGTCCACAAGATTTATATTTGAAAGATATACTTTACCAATTTGCATAACCTGTCCGGGGGAAAATCAGGCCTGACAGAACATCAATACATACATTAGCGAAAAAAGTACTGCAACTGATGTGCTCCGGTATATCCATATTTCTAAAACTGCATAAATATTAATTTTTGAACATTTCTCATAAAAATATTTTGCCATTTTGTTTCAAGGCTTATTTAATTTAAAATGACCCCAATAAGGTCTTTATCCAATTAAAATATATTCGAACGTAATTACACATGTTTTTCTTTAATTTTGTGCTGGAAATAGTATTAAATGTAATGATATTTTATAGATAAGAATAAACATGAACCATAGTTGTTAATATTTTCTCGAATTTTTCCATGAGTTTTAATAGAACGGTAAGTTCGATATCTTTAAATACATCATCGATTTCCAATCCATATTTGTTTCTTTAATAAAAATTTTAAAGTCTATCGACACAGGGTACAATACTGAATTTATCGCCCACAAAAATTATTTATTATAATAATTTTTTACATTCACACAACATTTTTTTCTTTCTTCTTCTGGTAGTTTAGACCCAAGATGCGTGAAATCGGATGAAAATATGTAAAATGATATTGAAACACATTAAATATAATATTATATGTGACCCTTTCGTCTAGATATCACTTATTTATCAATTATTTGAATAAATTTCTAAAAATTGTCATTAGTCTATGTTTTGACAATTGCTTGATTTGTGTTTTCGAATTAAAATAATAATACAACATAACATTTCAAAACATTGCATTAACTTTGAATAATTTTGTTCTTGAAACCATTTATTTATATTTTGTATTAAACAGAATACAAAACTGATTGTATCTTTTAAGTAATCGATGTTACTGAGAGCAAATGTCTGAATTCTCGATTAGAAACCAGGTTTGATTTTTTTCATCATTCATTTATCAGTTAATTCTTAAACTAATTGTTAATTTCCTAATCCAGAATATGTTGATAACTTTTTCAGCATTAAAAATAAAATCGCATTTGAAACTTCAAAAATTTCCTGTTTTTTCTTTAAAATTTCTGTAATAATCTTATTTACTTAAATACATTTTTCATCAATTATTTTTTCCCATAATTTTCGAGTATTTTTTAATATTTGTTCACTTTGCCAAAAATCGCAATGAAATAAAATACGTATTTTATAAATAACAAATTATTGTATATTTTTTATATGAAAGAATGGTTTTTCTTGTTTTCTTAATCATATATATTTGATTAGTAATATTATTTCTTTGCATTGGAGTTAAATTCTCAAACTCATAATACTTGCCCATATTTTCATTCAATGTGTACTTTTATTTTCAATATCAAAAGAATTGGATTTCTTTATTTCAAAATTACGCTACTTTTCTAATATAATAATATAATTATTGGCATTGTAAATTGAGCAATTTTTAAGGTCCTCCCAACAGGCTATATACACTGTGTTTATTAGTCATATAGCAATGTATATATTAATAATTGTGGAAAGATAGAAATTGATTGAAAGGAAAAAATTTAGCACCGTCGCATTAATCTGCCAGTAGGATCAGTCAGACCCAACATCAACTTAAGTGCAGCATTATCTATCACTTTGGTAAATCCATTCCCTACAAAGTAACAGCGAAAATGTTTTACACTCAACACAATTAATAACAGCTCCTTTTCAGTCACTGAATAATTATTTTCAGCCTTATTCTACTGTATTAAGGCATATTCAAATGGATGCTCCTCACCATTTAAAACTTGAGACCAGATACTACAATTAGTAAACTGGCTTATATCAGTAGACAATATGAAAGACTAACTGAAGTATGGCCAAGCAATAACTGGTGAAATCATAAGTGCTTTCTTCAACACAAAAAAATACTGTTCACACTCATGTTTCCACAAAAATGGTATGCCTTTTCAAGTAAACAGGTTAGTGGTCATACAATGACAGCATAACTATTTTTGAAACGACAGAAATAATTGCTTAAGCAAAGAAAACTTTGTTCTTCCTTTATATGTTTGGGACTCAGGTAAAGTTGAACTATTTCAACCAATTTTGGATATAGACTTAATCCTGGAGAACGTATGCCATGCCCAAGATATAAGACTTAATGTATAACAAATTCACATTTCTCTAAAGATAAGGACAAATTAGCCTTGTCCAACCTGTCAAAAATTGATTCGTGATATTCTACATGCTGTTCTTTGTATTTACTGAAGATAATCACAATATCAATGTATAGCAAACATTCAGTAGGAGTATGGCTCTTAATACGCTGTCCATGATCTTCTGAAAAGTGGCAGGACTATTAATCAGACCATAAGGAAGACGAACATACTTGGACACACCCCTAGTAATGAACTAAGTTTTAGCTTGATCATCAGCATGAACTCCTATCTTATGATACTCACTGTTAAGATTGACAAATTGAACAATTTTGCACTGATAAAAGTTATCTGTAGATGCCAGGAGTAGTAATTGCATTTAGAGGTTGGTAGTCCACATAGAAACGATATTTGGCATCGCCAGTTCCAGATTTATTTCTGATAGTAGAGACAAAGGAGCATCACTTGGCTCTTGTGACACAATGAACCCTGACTGAAGCTGTTATTCTACTATGACTTGTACTAGTTGTTGCTGATGAAAGGGCACATGATTCGGTTTTATTTTTTATCAGCTTGTGATCGCCTGTATATATCCTACATTGCACCAGATGTGAGAAAGGCGAATTTTTTCTCTGGCTGAAAATATGGTGATACACTTGCGATAATGACTTTAGTAACTTCTCATTGTCTTCAGACCAATGACGTAATTTACCTCTTAGATCTAGCTCAAAATCATCTGTAACAATTCGACCAGACAACTTTCAGTCTTGCAGGCATACTGGCTGCGTCATGTTTTCACTGGCGACTGACTTGTCTATATCACAAGAACAAGTAAGGACATCTCCTTTCCCCATCAGCTCCTACAGTGTAATCTGGGTTTGCCATGGAATCGCTTCCTCAGCTCGACTCATATTCACAAGGTCACAGGCAATTATAATTTTCCTTCATGAGGTATAACTGTACTGACACTTCTAGCAACATAACAGTGCTGATTATTCAAAACTTCATATTCACAAGCAGGTTATACTAGTATAATGATGTTGTCTTTCACATGAACATTAAGGAGAGAAACAATAATGAGGACTATTTTTCCTGTTCCTAGTGGTATTTCCTTGGCAGTTACCAAATGTATTGGGGACTGAGAAATCATAACTGGAGAGAACGGGCCAGGCGATCCCATGCGACAGTCCTTTACTCGTGAGGTCGGCCTGTCAGTACACAGTCCTAAGGAGTACAACTTATTTTCCAGTTGCAGGCTCTGTTTTGCTAAATTTACACATGCTTAGTGTTGTTTCAGAAAATCTAGCCTGATTATTCCATCGAAACAAGTGCAGTTATTCTGTATGGCCTCTACACACATGTCATAGGCATGGTTACCAAACTGTTGTATGCTTTTTCTCCCAAATTCTTTCATTTGTGGCCCAAAAGACCTGACATGTCAAATTTTGGCTCTTGGGGACACTGTAAAGCTAAGTCTCCAACAACATGTTGCCACATAAGCGATATATGAGCATCAGTATCTCTTAACAATTTGTGCTTCCTTCCTCTGTAAATTACATCTACTATTATATCGTTATGCCATTTTCAGACACTGTCACAGGTATGCACTTTACATGCGACTGTAACTCGTGAATTGTTTAGTTCCGAAGCAGCTTAACATTTTGTCCTCTTCTATAGTAGCAGCTGGTGACCTGCTATGTTTGCCCTTATTTGGACATTCCCTTACTACATGCTCTGATTGCCCACAAGTGAAACATACTATTCCCTTTTTTGTGGCAAACCTTTATCTTGTGATTTTTGTTTCGACTGAAAAAACATTTTTCTTCGTCACTCTCAGCTACGAACACCGACTTACCAGGAGAATTGACAGTGTGTCTTTCTCTGTACCAGGATTCTTGCCAGCTTTAACTACGTTTATTGAGGATTCTGGGGCTTTCTTGAAAGTTTGTGGGCGAGAAATATGTGTAAATATGCCTACACAGCCCCTCAGACCATTCAAGAAAGCATCGAGAGCACATTGGTCAGCCTCANTTCTTGCCAGCTTTAACTACGTTTATTGTGGATTCTGGGGCTTTCTTGAAAGTTTGTGGGCTAGAAATATGTGTAAATATGCCTACACAGCCCCTCAGACCATTCAAGAAAGCATCGAGAGCACATTGGTCAGCCTCACGTTTAATTGCTTCATTTTTTTCATTGTTGGGACCTAATTCATACATGTAAGCATTAAATTGGTTTACCCTGTTGGCGAATTCCACCACAGACACATTACCCACATTTTTAGGCGACTCAGCTGTTCCCGATAAAAACAACCAACGTATTTCCTGCCAAAACTTTCTAACAAAATATCATTAAGCTCCTCATAAGCTTCAGCACCTTGGCAAGCACTGTCAGAAAAAGCAAAATTTAAAGCTTCACCTGTGAGTCTGAGCTTTACAAAGGCCAACTGTTCATTTTCCGACCAATTAAAAATGTTAGCAGCCTGTTCTATATTAACGAAACATACACTGGCATTGTCATCTAGCTTGTCATTATACACTGGAATGGTTGGCATCAACATTCATTGGTATCATACCCAACAAATCTGACCTGACCCCATTTTAATTTACTGCATCCTGGCCACTTGTCTCTTGTGTTCCAAATTTTCGTGCTCTAACCCTTCCAGTTTTGTTTCTAGGTTATTTAATGCATCTTGCAAGTCAAGCTCGTTCCCTGCTATGCCTACTTTAGAGGACATTGTGACAGTTGCCATCAAGATAAGCAAAATTAAGTGAAACATCTCGCCTTAGGCCCAGAAATGTGGCGGGACAAGCTGCAGAGTAACTCCAGGTGGTCATGAGGATAGCAGGTGTACTACACCCAGTGAAGCGTCGGCGCGATATCTCTTGTCATCAGCGCTCCGCCAGACGTGACGCGGCAGTGGCGCTCGGCTGATGAGAGCGGCGCAGTGCAAAGCAGCGCGCAGAGGTTGTAGCCGCCCTTTGCACGAAGAGTTTGCGGATGCTTGAAGCATACCGTTTACAACGACGTACGACATAGTTCCATGAAATGAAACGAGCACCAGTCTTTTGCGCGAACACAAGCACGCAAAATGTTCATAAGTACAACTCGAATGTTTGCGGTCCCGACATGTTAAAGCAAACAGTTCACATAAGTCCTGTATCACAGTCATACTATGCCAAGTTAGTTAGTGGCGAAACACCGGCCTTCAGACAGCAGACTTCCGTCGCAGTAAATCGCGGCGCAAAGGGCATGTGCGTTGCCATACCGTAATTTTCGGCAAAATTGAGGCGGCATTCCATTTCTGACACCAGATAAGTCTGTAAGGGTTCTTTCATATGTTTCGGGATTGCAATCATGTCCTCAGGGCAATGAGGTGCTGCCACCTAGTGATCGCCAGAGATCCCATAGTCATAGGAATTCAGGAAAGAAACTATCGTAGAGTAAAAACTCGCATGTCAGTGCTACACCACTAAACATTTATTTGCCACACTACCATTACACATGCTACATAATGCTGGCCACCATTTGGCACTGGGACATACAACGCATGAACTCGCGTCAGCAGGTGGACACCGTCATAATGCACTAAGACTCGACTGTACAGCTCAAACTCAACATCTTAACTCCGTAGTGACTCGCCGGGGCCAGCAGTGTGGCGTGCCTGCCACAGCGCTGCGAAGATTCTGACATGACACATCAGGTTACAGCACAAAAAATAAAAACGGTATGTTGCTTTTGCTCTAAGAGTGTTTATATAGGTTAAAACGGTTAGTTTAATATATTTGTAAAAGAGTCTACGTCCAAACGTCATACGTATATTATTTATATCTTCTGCCATCCTGGCAAGTTTGAAGGGGCTATCTCCAACACTTCGTGAAAGATAACCAACTGACTGCCTTGGGCTTATAAACAATACTCAGGTTGCAACATGACTTGTGGCCGGGTCGTGTTTGATATCAAGGTTATTCGTTTAATTATTACTTTAAACATGACCACATATCAAATATGTACTATACAAAAGAAATCACAATGAATCTAAAAACAAAACTGTTACTTAACTCAGTTATTTAATGTTTCAAAATAAATTGTATCGACTATAATAGTAAATTGGTACACATTGATGCGTCCGAAAAATGTAAACGTATTAAAATTCNAAAATAAATTGTATCGACTATAATAGTAAATTGGTACACATTGATGCGTCCGAAAAATGTAAACGTATTAAAATTCTCTGGTTTTAGAAATAGTTACAAAAATTTCTGTTCGTATTATAAAATATCATTGTATAATGGGTTTTATTTTTTTTTATTAAAAAATATATGCAGGACGATTATAAAGAACATCCCCAACTTTAAATGTCTATAATATCAAAACCAAACCACTTACAAACTTGATTGACAAATCGAATGAACCGTGAAGCCGTGAAGGTGGTTTACCATACATTCATAAATGTTGAATGTGACCACCATGAACGGGCTGAACGACATCTACGCGATAATCAAACTCGTTCCACGCTCTTGTAAGCATGTCCGGTGATACAGTTTGGATGGCGTTCACAACTCTCGGTTTGAGGTGGTGAGGGGGAAGCGAGCTCGCATTCGACACGTAAATGTAAAGGGGACGGTCTGAAATATCCTTTATAAGCCCAACACAATGTATACTATGCCTTCATGTCTAAGCTGTTTTTTTTAAAGCGATGAAGCGATTTTCCATACAAATGGTAAGGTGAACCGGCACAACGTGCAGATATGGGGTCAGGAGCCTCCACATGAAACCACCGAACACGAGCCCGCTTCCGCCAAAGTGAACGTGTTTTGCGCTGTTTCCAAATACAGTTTTCGGCGCTTCCTTTTTTCACGAGTTCAATGTCGATGGAATTCCTAATTTAGACCAGCTTACAAAACGGTTGTTTCCTCAGTTAGAAGAGGCAGCGGGGGACTTCATTTTCCAGCTTGATGGTGCGTCACGCGGATACCTGAACGAGACGTTGCTACAACGCTGGATTCGTCGAGGAGCAGTTGGTGACCAGGCTCATCATCACTGGCCCCCAAGAAGCCCGGATCTTACTCCGTGCTATTTTTTTCTATGGGATTACCTAAAGTATCGTGTGTTTCAGTAGCTATATATAGGCGGTTCCAGGACGCCTGGCACATGGCAGGGGCGGGGGACGAGCTGGTGGCGCCGCTCGCGGGAGCTCATAACGTTATTTCCCCCCCTTTTTTTCCCGTTTTCTCTCAAAATATCCCTTCCTCCCAAATAAACGTCAAAATTTACCTTTTTCCCTAAAAAATTACCGAATTTCCTCAAAAAATTATCAAAATTTTCCCCAAAAAATATTGAATGCACAATGAGGCTGGTTTCCACAATCCGGATGGATCCGGCTGAAATTGTGCAATATCATCCGGAATGTACAAGCAGGTACGCGAGGCTCTAGATTCTGATTGGCTATACAAGGTTCTTGAAATGCTCTCGTCTTTGAATGGCCACGTGAGGCTCTCGAAATGGTCACGTCTCTGATTACCTACGCGAGACTCTCGAAAATGACAAGTCAATACCATTAATATTAGATGAAGAATGTTCGTGTTCATTGCCCCCCTGTCATACAACTTCTCACAATGTATAAGCATAGTTGACCCTAATATCCGAATCGTATATGATACTAGTGGACCAGGCAGACGTTGTCATGCCCGAACGTTGGCTTGCCTGCTATTAGCGGTCATATTTTTATTAATGTAAAAATATATGTAACATTCATATTTTTATAAATGCCAAAAAAGTAAAGTATATTGAATTAAATGCTGAATCTTAATACTAAAAGAAATAAAGTTGGTTTTGTATTTATCTTAATGCGAGTTGATGAACAATGTTTTTCGTCAATCCCTGAGGTATATAAATGAACAAACTTGATGGTTTGACAACGCGAGAACACGTGACATATAATTGGCCATATGTGAAGCACGAATTTTCTAGATCCAACCCACAAATTTACACATTTTGGCCTTGTGACTTATTAATAGTCATTGCAAATGCTAAACGAATTGGAAATTGCAGGTGTCTGAATGGAATGGGCGAGACTGAAGGGATCATTGGTATCCTTGGCAGGACAACATCTTCATCTTGAAACTTACCGTTCAAAATGGTAGCTTCAAGAACATTGCCCATGATTTTTTTATAACCAATCACGTGCCATTGAATTGTTTGGTGCATTTAAATTCCGAAGCAAAATGATTGGTGAACCAATTTTTAATCGCAAGTTATGTGGTGGCATTCCCGGTAAATCTAGTGAATTCAAGAATTCAAAATGATACTTGACTGCTTCGTCAGGATCGACAACAGTGTCGATCGATTTGAACGACATCTTATTCCCAGGCAATGACTGTTGTATTTGAAATTAATAACGTCAACATTGATATTTTTTGCTGCTAAATTAGCTCGTTAACGTAGCCACGCATGATTAATGTAATTAGCGCACAAATCTGGGAATATGCTTTCAATCAAAGCATCTTTCATGGCTACCATGTTGCAAAAATGGTCAGGTAATTTGATGCATAGTGTATTTCCATGCAATAGAATTTTTCCATTGCCAATGTTGAGCAATTGTTTTTTAGAATTACAGTGTCAATGGATCGTTTTGCAGTTGAACACGCATATTTATGGTAAGGCGTGTTGTATTGACATTTCTCCATAGGTATGATTGTTTCAAACATGCGTCAATTTCGTCCGCATATGTAGCGCGTAGAATGACCAGCAATTTCTGTCTGAAATCACCGGACAGCAGCAGTAGAGTGCGACCGAAAAGTCTGGTATTATCGTTGAGATCTTTCATAGTTCTATCGAGAGCTTCAAGTGAATGCTTGTGGGCCATAGTGCATTTATCCCAGATAATAATTTTGCATTTTTGCAAAACTTTAGCCATGCAGGAATGCTTCTTTATGTTGCACATTGCGTCTGGATTTGTGTGAACGTTCAATGTCAACTTGAGTGCTGAATGTGCGGTCCGTCCACCACCAAGCAAAGTCGCTGCAATGCCTGATGAAGCAATTGCCAACACAATATGATTTTGTAATCGAATACGCGCAAGTATCAGTGAGATGAGGAATATTTTGCCAGTACCCCCTGGTGCGTCNGTCAACTTGAGTGCTGAATGTGCGGTCCGTCCACCACCAAGCAAAGTCGCTGCAATGCCTGATGAAGCAATTGCCAACGCAATATGATTTTGTAATCGAATACGCGCAAGTATCAGTGAGATGAGGAATATTTTGCCAGTACCCCCTGGTGCGTCCAAAAATAATAATCCGCCTTGTTGTGCTGTAATTGACAAATCAATTCGATCGTATATGTTCTTTTGCTCAGTAGTGAGCAGTTGCTCATTTTTTTTGTAGTGAAAGTAGTCAAAGAGGCCGAATCGAACTGTTCGCGCTGAACATCGCTGTTAATGATGACTGTTGCTGGGCTGTTAGGCGATGGCATACCTAAATGAATGAGTGGCATGTTCTAAATGAGAATGCAAATATCCTAATCTTTATTAACGCCTCNCATAAATCTTTATTAACGCCTCGTTATATATTTCCGGCAAAAAATCGATATTGTAATCTTGATCAGTGGTCCAAATGCGATGCAGAATGTCTTCGCTCATGAAATCTCAATTTTGTCTCTGAGAGTAGAAGCTTGCGAAGGAAAACATGTCGTCGACAATATTGTGAACAATTGGCGAATTTGATGTGGAGAGGAACTCAGTACTGCATCTGGAAGTGTGAGATCCCAATGGTTGTCATCTTCCAGCAAATTCAATTCGCGACACGCATCGTGGTACGCGTCGTACAAAATACCATTGACTGTTCGCAAATATTGGAAGGACGTCGGTCCAGGAACGTTAACCAACAACATACGCAAGAAGAAGCATTCGCGTTGCTTTGGATGGACTGTGTATAATCGGCCTAAATTATTTCCCATAAATATGCCGTCGTATCCTTGGACTGGAACGCCTCGCTTTCGTGGGTCCCAATTTTTGGACTGTTTGTTCCACGTGAATAATCTTGGCACATCAGTATACATTAATGTGTTTGCGAATTGACCGAAAATACCTGGTTGGTTGCAAAGTTCGAAGAACTCAGTTAGTGTGGTTGTTAGGGCAGTTAATGCTCGTTGTATAGCAGTCTCTTCAGTGAAATAAACACGCTGTCCATTTTCAAGGTGCACGGCCAAATTTAGAACAACAGGGTCTCTGTTGTGTATTGGAAAACTCAAAATGCGCCAAACTGCTTCATTGCAGCTAATGTATCGGCCCATTTGATAACGTGTTATTTCGTCGTTATCATTTACATTTTGAACAGCAAATACAGCCATTTCGCAGCCCTTATGAACGTATTAGCAAATGTATTTGATGGACTTCACCGAACTGCAGAACTCAACGTTTATGTGTGTTTTGTAGGTTTTGGACAGCAATGGCGAATACGGAACCACCCAGCGATTGTCAATGTAAACTGGATTTCCACCTTTTGACATGCGCAATTGATATGATTCGCCACCATTGTCCGTGTCTCTACGACGATACAATGGATAACCATCGATATTAATGTTAGGGTTGTTTATAGAAATTTTTGGGAAACGTTTCGTGCATTTTCCATTGTCCATGCATGGCGCCGTCGTGTTTAGATCACCGTATGGACCATGGATCATGTTAGCGGTAACAATGTCAAAAAAATCTTTATCGATATTCCGATCCGGAATTTCTGCTGAAATAATTTTATAAATTTCTTCTGGCCGACCAACCAAGTCAAAATATGTGCATGTGACAAACCTAGTTTTTGCCATTAAACAGAATACAGCCAGTAACGTGTTTCGCCGAATACATAGTGATGTGTAAACACGTTCATCAACGATTTTATTTTTTGTTTGAAGACACGTGCAGTGATATCATAGCGATGCATTGCTGTTTGAACTGGCAATAACGAAATTTTAATTTCATCCCAGTTTGGATTGCACCTAAATGTAATGAACAAATCTGGTCGCCCGTACGCGCTCACGAAAGTCATGGGGTCTTGAATGTATTCTTGCATATGACGCGGATTACCAATATAATATGATGGAAGACTATATGTGGTACCGATGTCGTCGTTATTAGCTGTTTCATCTACGTTACTGACAATAGCATCACGCAAATGAATGTCCTCCTTAGAACGCAGCTTCCCNATTGGATTGCACCTAAATGTAATGAACAAATCTGGTCGCCCGTACGCGCTCACGAAAGTCATGGGGTCTTAAATGTATTCTTGCATATGACGCGGATTACCAATAAATGATGATGGAAGACTATATGTGGTACCGATGTCGTTGTTATTAGCTGTTTCATCTACGTTACTGACAATAGCATCACGCAAATGAATGTCCTCCTTAGAACGCAGCTTCCCTTGATTATACTTGATGAACCGTAATCGCTCGCTTTCAATTTTCTCATACATATCAACGATGTATTGACGAAACAGCTGGCAGCATCGGAGAATATTGTTGTCTTCATTTGGACGAATCATCAACCGATATGCGTAGAAGTTCATCGCACTCACTTTCTTGTTGGTTTCTGCACCTGCAAAGAAAGATATAAATAAGACAAAAAAAAATTTCTCGTAGAGAAAAATAAAAAAGAAAATAATGTGTAGATTGTACCTGTTGCTGGATTTCTTTGGCTGATGTTGAAATGATATCCATCTTCTCCTTCCCAAAATATCAATGAATATTGCAAAGCGTTGTAAGAACGATGACTGTCTTGAATTGTCTGCACCGTGTTATCTCTGCGTTAGATCCGCATATCTCGACGTTCGTATGCATCGCCAAACATAACAACTGCAACTTCATTAACGGTTGGTGCATTGTATCGGCCTGCGTGCTCTCCAGATGGTACTTTGTCTGTTTTGATGACGATCATGTAGCTGTCGTTTTGCAGTTTGTTTGAAACAGTATTGAAGAACTGGACCAACTGGTTGTGATTTCGCAAAAACTGTTCCAAAGACGCCACAATTTCTCGCTCCTCCATCTGCTCGGTGTGGTTGTATTGGCTGCGTCTGTTTATTTGTTGGTCCTGATCGCCCATGAAATAGATTTGCAAGAATTCTGGATCGGCATCAGGCATTGCTATTAAAGAACCAATTTGATGATACACTTGGTCATGAATCTCAAAAGGTTCATTCAAAATTGCAACCATCCTGATTCTGAAAGATTTTTGTTGCTCCAAATGATGTAATTTGGAAGCAAAAATTGAATTTACGAATTTTACGCAAAAACAATTTTGATTGACGTGTGGCTCCACCCAATAGTGTTTTCAAAGGATCTGGCGGCGAATTCAATGGTGGCAGTACAACTTTTCCAGACGCGCAGCAGAAACCGGCCGATTCACCTTTGTAATCGAATGCATGGCAGTGTTGGCATTCTTTTTCCATAGCGCCGATGACAATTTGTGTATGCGACGAATAGTCGATGTCCGACTCATATTCGAACGCAAGGCGGACAAGTGATGCACGTGTCAATGCGCGATGTACTTGCAGGCGCTGTCGTTCATGTACTCTGTGTGAGTCGGAGGCTCGTTGACGCGCCTGTCTTTGTCTCAATGCATTAGCTCGAGGGCGTTCGTTGCGTTGCTCTTGACTTTCATTTGCACGTGTGTTTGCAACCTGGTCTCTTAAATTTGCATTGTCTGTCAATTGATCTTCTGCCATTCTATTAAACCGACGGGTCTGGACTATTAGTGAATTCCGTGTACGTAGAACAATATTTCCTCCTCGTCCACGAAGACGTGGCATTGCTCTGTAAAAAACACACAACACATAAATATAAGTAACTTATATTTTAATTTTATGGACGTTTTAATTTGTTGAATAAACTTACATTTTGTTTAACACTCCGTAAATTTTAAATGTTGTGATATGCGAAAAATCTTATATATGAAAACAACGTAAATAATTTATGAGCTTATAGTTGTTTTTTTTTTTTTTCATTTTAAAAAAAGGGGATTTGGTGGGGTGTGAAATTTTGTGGTTATATGTTCTGATATGCAAAAAAATCTTAAAAAGAACAATTTTTGTCAAAAAAATATTTAAAAAAATTTCCTGGAACCCGATCGCAGCGCCACCTACAAGGTAAAATTTTGAATCTAAACCATCCAGGAACCCACTCAAATACACACAAAAAATTTCATCAAAATCCGTCCAGCCGTTTAGGAGGAAATCAGTGACATACACACGTACAGAAGAATTATATATATATATATATATATGTATATATATATATATATAAAGATAGTCACCAAATTTATAACATATGCATCACCCCCGACACCGAAAATTATCACAGAGTAATTTAAGCCATATGCGTATTTATAAGCATAGATTACCATAATTCCCGAACCGTTTAAGGTACACCCGCCAAATTCGTAACATAGACATAACCCCCATCATGGAGATAAAAAATTTTTTTGTAAATATATTTTAAAAAAATATTTTTTACANTTAAATTTTTTTTTGTAAATATATTTTAAAAACATATTTTTTACAAACTTTTTTTTTGCAATTTATTTTTAAATTTTTTTTTTGTTTGGACGGTGCTCGGCGTCATGTGTAACCTCCATCATGATGGTAGACGAGACGATGCTCAGGGTTGTGTATGATCTCCGGCTAGACTCGTGTTGACGGGGCGATGCTCGGCGCTGTATGTAACCGCTAGCCGGATGGCTGAACTGCGTCGGGGGCTACCTCTAACAGCTAAAGCGAGGCGGTGCTCGGCACTGTTCTGAAAAAAAATCCCTTACGACTGTGGGGCTGCGGTGGTGAATTAGATAGACAACACACTACCTCAGGCGGTGCGGAAGCTTGCCTTTCGATGGATGTGGCGGTGATGCAGTGGATAGATGACATGTCATTCAAGCTAGTGGATTTTCTCCGAGTCTTCCCAAATCCCATCACAGTGTCCCGACTAGTTACTATTTCGCTTCTTGGAGGCTGAGGTGACGTGGTGTATAGACGACTCACTTCTTTTGGGGCCGCGATGGTGTGGTGGATAGACGGCACGCTTCCTGAGGCTGCGGTGGTGTGGTGGATAGAGGGCACGCTTATTTCCCAAAAAAAATTGTTTTGATTTTTGAAAAATATTTTTTTGCTAATATTCCATGTTAGTTATTACCCAAACTACATGCTCTTACATTCCAAGCTAGGGTTTTCTCAGAGTCTTCCCAAATTCGATTCTTGGGGGCCGTGGTGGTTTGGTGGTTAGTCGACTCGCTTCTTGGGGACCGAGGTCACGTCGTGGATAGACGACTCGCCTATTGGGGCCACGGTGGTACATTGGCTAGACTACTCGCTTCTCTGGGGGCTGCGGTGATGTGGTTGATAGGAGACTCGCTTATTGAGGCCACATCGTTGCGGTGAATAGACGACTCTCTTATCGGGGCCGCGCTGGTGAGATGAATAGACTACTCGCTTCTTGACAGCTGCGGTGCTGTGGCAGATAGAAAACTCGCTTCTTGGGAGCCGCAGTGGTGCGGTGGATAGACATAGTCCCAGGCAGTGCGAGACTTGTTCTAGCATTTCGACAGGGGCCGAGGTGGTGTAGTGGATATATGTCATGTAAAACTCCATGCTCTTGCCTTCCATTGCGACTGTGGAGTTGCGGTGGTGCAGTGGATAGACATCACACTGCCTCAGGTGGTGCGGAGGCTTGCTCTTGCATTTCGACGGGGGCCGAGGTGGTACGGCGGATAGACGACGCGTCATACTTCACGCTCTTGTATTCCACGATTGTGGTGATGCAGTGGATAGACGTCCCACCAAACTTCCTACTCTAGCATTCATAGACATCGCCCCCACCAATGAAAATTATCACAGGGTCATTTATACCTTAGGCGTACTTATAAGCATAGTTGGTCGTAATTCACGAACTGTTTAAGATAAATACATCAAATTCATAACAAAGGCATCACCTTCGACAACGAACATTATTACAGAGTCACTGAAGCCATATGCGAACTTGTAAGCATAGTTGACCATAATTGCCGACCTGTTTAAGATACAGTCCTCAAACTCATAACATAGACATCACTCCCATCAGAGAAAATGCTCGCATGGACAGCTGTGCCCTATGAGAACTAATAAGCATAGTTGCTCGTAATTTCCAACGTGTTTAAGATACAGCCGTCAAATTCGTAAAATAGACATCAGCTATGACANAAGCATAGTTGCTCGTAATTTCCAACGTGTTTAAGATACAGCCGTCAAATTCGTAAAATAGACATCAGCTATGACAGAGCTAATTATCACAGAAACTTTTATGGTCTATCAGTATTGAAAGAACGAGCGGATTATTATGAAGGGCGCTGCCGCACACAACGATAACGGTACCTAACATGTTACGCGACGCTCTCGANAAGCATAGTTGCTCGTAATTTCCAACGTGTTTAAGATACAGCCGTCAAATTCGTAAAATAGACATCAGCTATGACAAAGCTAATTATCACAAAAACTTTTATGGTCTATCAGTATTGAAAAAACGAGCGGATTATTATGAAGGGCGCTGCCGCACACAACGATATCGGTACCTAACATGTTACGCGACGCTCTCGAAAGTGTCTCATCACTGACGAAGCTGGCAATCTATCATAAAGAACACTACCGCACACAACGATAAAGGGGCCTAACATGTTGCCGAAACTCTCGAAAGCGTCTCGTCATTGACGAAGCAGACAGGCACACACAACGATAAAGGGACCTTACATGTTACACGTGGCTCTCGAGCCATTAGTCACGCAAAAGAGACATCACTGCTACACGATGTTGCAAACACATATTAAAATAATTATAAAACAAATAGTTATATACATTTAACAACCTATGTATATTGCAGCGTATTGCGTAAGCAATGTATACATTATGTTATATAAGACGAAAAGAGACATCGAATGGGGGAAATTCTGGAAATTTTTAGGGGAAAGGGGAAATTTTGACGTTTTTTGGGCGGAAAGGGATATTTTGAGAGAAAAACGGGAAAAAAGAGAAAAAAATGATGTCATCGGCTTCCGCGGGTGGCATTTCCAGCTCGTCGCCCGTCCCCCGCCAGGTGACAAATGTCCTGGAACAGCCTATTAATAGCTACTTGTTTCGTTCACCATTGCCGGATAACGTTGATGACCTTAAAACGATTATTACGGACGCCATCCAAACTGTAACACCGGACATGCTGACAAGAGTGTGGAACGAATTTGATTATCGCGTAGATGTCGTTCGGGCCGCTCGTGGTAGTCACATTGAACATTTATGAAGCTATGGTAAACAAACGTGACAGTTCCACCGTTGATTTTATTGGTCAACCAAAGTTGTAGGTTTGTTTGGTTTTGATATTATAGATCTTTAAAGTTGGGGTATTATTTTATACCCAGCAAGTATTTTGTAATCAATTGTATAAACAAAATAATGAAATAAAAGGATATTTTATAACATTTCTCAAAATCATGCATTAAATTTTACTTTTAATTAAAACATATTAATTTCTGATGGAGCTGAATTATCTATATTGAATTAATACTTTTATTAATGAAATATGGTAAAATTAATTAACGGAAAGTTTACATTGCAAAAAAATTCTAGATAGGACGGAAATTTAAAAATGTTTGTTTGGGATAAGCTATTGTAGTTAGAATTAATACAGCCGTCGGCTCGCAGAAAATATCGTTTAAGCTTGAAAGATAAACTGATTGTTACTGCTACGCACGTTCGGGTTCGTCCAGCAATCACAATTTGAGCCGACGTAGATTACTCTCTTGTCCACGAACGACTGCCGAGCACTTCGAGTCAAGCCAAAGAAAGCGATTCCCATATCTTCCCTATTCTATTTAAATACGTTTTACATGTTCACTTCAAGGCACACTATTGTATGTTATTTTTGTTTTGTTTTCTGATATTTACAGTGAAGAAACAGTACAAAATTTTCTGTTTGCTGAGTTTAGTAATTACGATTAAAAATTGTTTTGTAATAGTTCGATGATCAACGGTAAATGAACATAAATATTTCCTCTTATGTTNGTAATTACGATTAAAAATTGTTTTGTAATAGTTCGATGATCAACGGTAAATGAACATAAATATTTCCTCTTATGTTACAGAATGATGAAAGTAATGGAGGTAGCAGAAAAAATGGTTCCACTGAAAGCAAAATTACCCAAACGAATGAAGACACGCATCAAGAAATAACAGAAAATCCAAGTGTAAGTATATACTGATTTTGTTTCATTTTGTTATTGAGGTGTGATTGCTGCGGCTATATTTGTGAACAGAGTCATTTATATAGAAGAATTATATGGTGGAAAAATTTCAATCACAAAATATGTGCTGAGATTCCTCGTAGAAATACAATTGTTCTCAATTATTTTATTCGGCTCTGTTTGTATGTACCAAAATATTAAAGAAGTTCACCCCAAATATCTTCGAACCGCTGAAGGCATCGAAATTTTTATTTTGAATTCGTTAATGGCAATACGGGGCTCATTAGACACTCTCTACATTCTGTTGTGAGATGTAATTAAGTACTGAGGTATCGATATAAAATTTAGCTTTTAAAATGGGAATAAACCCATTTCTCCCAATACCATAACATATTATTAAGCGAAGAGTTCAGTGACGTAATAATTTTGAAAACCCACCGAGCCATTTTACAGGTGTAAGGGGGTGTTCATAGTTATATGCATTTGACTGTAGCTGCCGCGGGGTAAGTTGCATCATCCGCTTTAATGTCCGGCGTAGTGTTCCTACACAGGTGACGTATGCGCAAATGATAGAGTAACACAGGTATGTAACGCATNCTTTAATGTCCGGCGTAGTGTTCCTACACAGGTGACGTATGCGCAAATGATAGAGTAACACAGGTATGTAACGCATGTAAAAGGTGTTTGATGTTATAGACAAATAAAATGTTTGTTTTATTTTATGTTATGAGCTTGATTGCAATTAATTCCCCGAGCCATCGTGTCATTTTTAATGCCCACACCAATGCAAAATCTCCCAGTGAATGATGCAACCTTCACCGCAATAGCTACAGTGAAATACATACACCAATGAACACACCATTATATCTCAAAAACTGCTAGTCAGATTTTCAAATTAATCTCATCACCTTACTCGCCGCTTAATAACATATTATACTATTGCGAGAAATGAGATTATTCCCATAAAAAAACAAACTTGATATCGTTATCTCAGTAATTAGTTATATTTCGGAACAGACATAGACGGTGTCTTATGAGCCCCGTAGTGCAATTTACGAATTCTAAGTCAAATTTTTGATACCTTCTGCGGTTCGGAAGATATTTGGGGTGATAATTTAAGCTGAATATTCCCGCATATAAAAAGATTAGTAAAATTAAAAACATGAAATGTGAAAAATTTTTATAGTTCGTTGACGAAATTGCATAGAATGCCATCCAAAATGAAAGTATTGTAATTCATGCTTTATGGTGTNATTTTTATAGTTCGTTGACGAAATTGCATAGAATGCCATCCAAAATGAAAGTATTGTAATTCATGCTTTATGGTGTAAGGTGACTTATACATGCACAGACACAAATATACAAACTATTATATAGATATATATAAAACTAAAACTTTGAATTTACATTTATGTAATTATATTTATTCTCTATACAATTCTACACGGTATGAAGGATTTGAACCAATTAAGCAGTAATACCCTTCAGTACCCAACTTACAGTACTGTGCAGGCCAAAATGAGCTCCGGCCTTCCGTAGGGCGGAACACGCCTAAAGTGGGGTTATGTGTCTCATGTGCACCGCTTAAAGGATGGATAGTACGTTACGTGTGAAGGAAAAAGTGCTGATAAACATATGGCCGATTCAGCTTCCCTTCCGCCTAGTCGCCTTCTGAATGTATGGGGAATTGCTACGGCGGACGTAGTATACATGCCTGATGCAGGTTATGCAGACGTACGCTGCAGCAGTGTGCCAGCCAGTCCAGCTGTGTTTGCAAAGATTGGTGGATGTATTGTATTGTATATCTAGACACACGCATATGCAGTGAAATGGAATACACATGTGCAAAAATGACGGACATGATCATAATGTATGTGCTGTAACTTCAATCGTGCAGCGGCGAGACGTATATACGTGGACACATTTCCAAAGAGACGACGTCCAAACGAATAGATATTTCACGTTATGCATGAGTGTGTACGGTAAAGCTGTTGTTTTGACCGACGCGCCGAGAGACAGTTGAAGACCTCGGCGTGCCAGAACCGTTCATATAGAGGAACGGGTACTACATCAAATTGAGAACCACCCTGAGAGCAGTACCAGAGGCATAGCAAGGGCGGAGGTTGTACACTATGCCACTGTGCGGAGGATCCTCAAAGAAAACCTGCTGTATCCCTACCAGATTCAGCGAGTTCAAGCGCTAGTCGAGGCCAGCTTTCCGCAAAGGGTGATTTTCTCATTTGGTTGCGGCAGCAATGTGAAAATGATGCGCACTTCCTAGAGCATGGGCTCTGGACAAATGAGGCCACATTCACTAACTATGGCGTCATAAACTCCCACAATGACCACTAGTGGGCGGATGAGAAACCTTACTCAATACAGCAGTGAAGGAATCAACATCACTAAACACTAAATTTCTTGGGCGGAATTGTGGGCAATTTGTTAGTGGGCCCAGTTGTGTTGCCTTGGTGGTTAAATGGCCAAATGCACAGGAACTTTCTCAAAAACAAGTTACATAAGCTGCTCGAGGACGTCCCGTTACATCTCAGAAGAGCAGTATGGTTCATGCATGATGGTGTAACAGCCTATCTCAGCAACCCAGCAAGAACCTACCTGGACACTACTTATCAACGGCCAATGGATCGGACGCGGGGCCTAATCCCAAGGTCCTCCTGATCACCTGAACTAACTCTCATCGATTTGTTGCTATTGGGGCATGTGAAAGCGTTGATTTACAGCATCCCTGTTGCCACCGTATGAATCTTTCTGCAAAGTTTTGTCGACGCATTCCAACACATTCGCGCCAACCACGACGTGTTTTGTAATGGTGTTATTATTAATGCAAATATGTCTGCATGGCTATATTGACGCCCATTGTGCACATTTGAACATTTCTTGTAGCACATAATACACTCTAGATGGTGTACCGGGCATGTCTTACTACGTCCACCGTAACCAGGACTCTTAGGTTTGGAGGGCTATTACGCGAAAGGGAAGCNTTTCTTGTAGCACATCATACACTCTAGATGGTGTACCGGGCATGTCTTACTACGTCCACCGTAACCAGGACTCTTAGGTTTGGAGGGCTATTACGCGAAAGGGAAGCTGAATCAGCCATATTTTTAGTAACATATTTTCCTTCACATATTACTTACTTTCCATACTCTAAGTAGTGCCAATATTTATTTTAACAACCTGTATTTACTGCATATATATACTTATATAACCATTCCAGTTGCCAGTATACGTTACACTTATCCTCCTTCATAGGAGGTTATTAATTAAAGGCCTTTTGTAGACACACCAGGCAAAGTGCCAGCTAGTATTAAATTGAAGAACTATAAGTGTTTCGTACTGGTTTGTCACTGACCTGGCAGCGATTTTTGGACACGAATCCAGTGGGGTCAACTTTCAAGATTTTATGTGCAAGCGCAACAAATCCCAATACTGAAAAAAAGGGGTATTTTTCAGGAATTTTTTTATGCGAGAACAAATAAATTTTTAGAAATTAGAAAAGGTGCCTTTCCAGTTTGTCTGCTACTAAAATACCGTCAGAAAATTCTGAAATGTGGTCTCTCCCTCTATCTTAAAATTGGTAGTTAAAATTAAAAAAATTTCTTTCCTCGGTTATTCTACAATAACATTTCGGAATCCTACTACAGGTCTTATCTTGCCACATATGACCCCCAAAATATGTATTGTGGTAGTATTGAAAAATTTTCTTCCTCAATGGTTGTAGAACGACAATACTTAACTTCTTTTGTCGGTTAGCATACCCCAACAGACACTCCCTAGCTTCGGATGGGGAGGAATTACTTGTTATTTTCTTCCGAATCTAATCACACTCGGCATCTTTATTTTCATGATCTTGGAGAGTTTTATACTCTTGGGGGAAACTCCGGAAAACACCTGCCTCATCCGATGATTTCTTGCCCAGATCCTGCACTGTTACTTTCACTTCTACAGACAGTTTCTTAATTACCTGTCCAATTTCCCTTAACTCCTCCAAAATCCCACATTCCTCACCATCAACCACATGGAATTCATTAGGAACGAACATATGCGACAAACAGTATGCTTACTTATTTTCCTCGTATTTTAAATGCTGTAAAGCAAATATGAATCTGGTGAGCCTAAAGAGCCCAAGAGTCATTCTAGTAACTGGTTTCTTGCTAACCATAATCCAACTGAGATCTTATAGGTATGAAGAATAATCTCCTTACATTTGAGATAATCGGCGAATTTCTCCATACCACAGATGGCCACTAATACTTCTTTCTCGTAAGCAGAGGTTTTTGCTAAGCTGGTGACAGAAACTTACTAGCATAAACGATCGGGAATAATGAAATTTGAGTATCTTGGCTCAACAAAGCTCCAACAGCTAACGAACACGCAATCACTTGCAGTGTAAAATATTTATCAACATCTTGATGTGTTAAGACTGCTGGGGAAGCAAGACGGTCTTAAAAGTCACAAATGCTTTTTCTTGGGCATTGCCCCACTTGAACTCCACACCCTTCCTCTGGAACGTATTCAGCGGCTCAGCCAACTCTGACAATTCTGTTATAAACTTGGAATAATGCCCTTCTATTTCTAAAAATCTCCTAGCTCATCGCGCATTGTAAGGAACAGGGAAATTAATTATAGGCCTTATGTTCTATGACATAAATATAGGCCTTATGTTCTATGAGTCAGTCAACAGTTTCCCATCCGAATTCACAAAATCTCAATCATTCACATAGCTCTTTTGACCCATGTTATTTTCATGGCTTAACTGTCAATCCTGCCTCTCAGTACTTCCAGAAATAACTGCAGATGACAAATAAATTGTACTCTTCAAAATGAGCTGCACATACACAAATCTTAATATGTAAAAAGGAAATNCACATAGCTCTTTTGACCCATGTTATTTTCATGGCTTAACTGTCAATCCTGCCTCTCAGTACTTCCAGAAATAACTGCAGATGACAAATAAAATGTACTCTTCAAAATGAGCTGCACACACACAAATCTTAATATGTAAAAAGGAAATCATATTATTATTTCCCCAGGATCTCATTCAATATCCGGGATATTGCTTGTGGTCCACATACAGTATATTGCCATAGGTAACCTAAAAAAAGTTCTTGTTAACACTACAAGAAATCTTTGTAAACTTTGTAAGGAATTCCTTTAAATTTGTACGGGATGTATTCAGTATTTGTACAAAAAGTACTGTAACCTACCAACGGATATTTTGTAGAATGACANCAAATTTGTACGGGATGTATTCAGTATTTGTACAAAAAGTACTGTAACCTACCAACGGATATTTTGTAGAATGACAACAATATGTGTAGTAATACCCTAATTATTTTTCTGCATAATCACAAGCAATTATTTGGAATTGTGCGATCTTATTTGCAACTTGATGATACATATTAGATTTAATGGTAGACAAATTAAAGTTTGGTCTGGACTACAATGATCACATTTTACGTGGCCCTGTCAGGCATGACCCAACCCAACTACGATTTTATTCTCGTGTTCATATGCAGTTTATTACTTTCAAAAGAGAACAGCGAGTTTTTACTGAACTCACGGTGGAAATATAAGTAGTTTTACACTTAATTACATGGAGTATGTAAGTCCCAAGTAAAAGAACAGGCAACTTTGTACATACACTTAGACTGCTCGCCTCCCACCAAGGCGAACCTGGTTCAATCCTGGCCGGGCCACTCCCGGATTTTCACAAGTGGGAATCGTGCAGGACGATGCCACTGGTCGGCGGGTTTTCTGGAGGATCTCCCGTTTCCTCCGCCCTTGCATTCGGGCACTGCTCCATTCTCACCTCATTTCACCCGCATCGGCTCTCAAGACCTCGTTCTTAGGAGCCGCCCAAATCTCTCAACTCAACATTATACATACACGAGAAAATGGATGCTGCCAACAGCTGTATAATTTTTCGGAGTGTTTTTATTTTCTTTAGCCTTGCACTGTGTTGCTTATTTTTGTTACTTTTAATCTTTAATTCAAAGAAATTCATACGAAACCATGTAAATGTTCTCGTATTTTGCAACACACATTTACATTTAGCTGTCTCGAGAAACTTGGAACCANCATACGAAACCATGTAAATGTTCTCGTATTTTGCAACACACATTTACATTTAGCTGTCTCGAGAAACTTGGAACCACTAACAATATGTATTATAAAAAAATTCTGAAAATTTCTTAAAATATTAGAAAGAAAAGTATATGATTGTACTATCGCAGCTAAAATCACATACATTTACAAACCCTGGCCTGTAATGTTACAAAATAATTGTTGCAAACCCGTAACTTTGGGGAGCACAATCTTTTCAAACAAGTCAAAATGGACTTTTGCCATGTCATTCAAGAAAATAAGTAGTTAATACCATATGTGGATCATCGATTGTGATGACTCATCAGCCTTTCGCACACATCTTTACTTGAAATCCTGAGATGGTATCAGTAGTTTAATGAATATCAGAATTTCTGCAACAATATATGTAGCAATAGAGTTGTTTCTCATATAAGTGTAGACATTTAACAGGTTAACAATACTTTTTCTTGAAAATGTTAAAAAAACTTGTCTTTATACAAAAATATATTAGCTCCACTTACAAAAATTTCGATTGTGATGCGATGTATATATATNAAACTTGTCTTTATACAAAAATATATTAGCTCCACTTACAAAAATTTCGATTGTGATGCGATGTATATATATATATTTATATTTATGTATATACGTACACACACACACAGACTAATCATATGATTATGATGACCTGCTAGAAGTGCCATCTGCAGCGCGTAGCCCATGAAGTATAGCCCGTTACATGGGCTGGTGAAGAGGGTATATAATGTGCCCGACATGCTGCCTGTAAGNAACGGGTACTACATCAAATTGAGAACCACCCTGAGAGCAGTACCAGAGGCATAGCAAGGGCGGAGGTTGTACACTACGCCACTGTGCGGAGGATCCTCAAAGAAAACCTGCTGTATCCCTACCAGATTCAGCGAGTTCAAGCGCTAGTCGAGGCCAGCTTTCCGCAAAGGGTGATTTTCTCATTTGGTTGCGGCAGCAATGTGAAAATGATGCGCACTTCCTAGAGCATGGACTCTGGACAAATGAGGCCACATTCACTAACTATGGCGTCATAAACTCCCACAATGACCACTAGTGGGCGGATGAGNGCTCTGGACAAATGAGGCCACATTCACTAACTATGGCGTCATAAACTCCCACAATGACCACTAGTGGGCGGATGAGAAACCTTACTCAATACAGCAGTGAAGGAATCAACATCACTAAACACTAAATTTCTTGGGCGGAATTGTGGGCAATTTGTTAGTGGGCCCAGTTGTGTTGCCTTGGTGGTTAAATGGCCAAATGCACAGGAACTTTCTCAAAAACAAGTTACATAAGCTGCTCGAGGACGTCCCGTTACATCTCAGAAGAGCAGTATGGTTCATGCATGATGGTGTAACAGCCTATCTCAGCAACCCAGCAAGAACCTACCTGGACACTACTTATCAACGGCCAATGGATCGGACGCGGGGCCTAATCCCAAGGTCCGCCTGATCACCTGAACTAACTCTCATCGATTTGTTGCTATTGGGGCATGTGAAAGCGTTGATTTACAGCATCCCTGTTGCCACCGTATAAATCTTTCTGCAAAGTTTTGTCGACGCATTCCAACACATTCGCGCCAACCACGACGTGTTTTGTAATGGTGTTATTATTAATGCAAATATGTCTGCATGGCTATATTGACGCCCATTGTGCACATTTGAACATTTCTTGTAGCACATAATACACTCTAGATGGTGTACCGGGCATGTCTTACTACGTCCACCGTAACCAGGACTCTTAGGTTTGGAGGGCTATTACGCGAAAGGGAAGCTGAATCAGCCATATTTTTAGTAACATATTTTCTTTCACATATTACTTACTTTCCATACTCTAAGTAGTGCCAATATTTATTTTAACAACCTGTATTTACTGCATATATATACTTATATAACCATTCCAGTTGCCAGTATACGTTACACTTATCCTCCTTCATAGGAGGTTATTAATTAAAGGCCTTTTGTAGACACACCAGGCAAAGTGCCAGCTAGTATTAAATTGACGAACTATAAGTGTTTCGTACTGGTTTGTCACTGACCTGGCAGCGATTTTTGGACACGAATCCAGTGGGGTCAACTTTCAAGATTTTATGTGCAAGCGCAACAAATCCCAATACTGAAAAAAAGGGGTATTTTTCAGGAATTTTTTTATGCGAGAACAAATAAATTTTTAGAAATTAGAAAAGGTGCCTTTCCAGTTTGTCTGCTACTAAAATACCGTCAGAAAATTCTGAAATGTGGTCTCTCCCTCTATCTTAAAATTGGTAGTTAAAATAAAAAAATTTCTTTCCTCGGTTATTCTACAATAACATTTTGCAATCCTACTACAGGTCTTATCTTGCAACATATGACCCCCAAAATATGTATTGTGGTAGTATTGAAAAATTTTCTTCCTCGATGGTTGTAGAACGACAGTACTTAACTTCTTTTGTCGGTTAGCATACCCCAACAGACACTCCCTAACTTCGGATGGGGAGGAATTACTTGTTATTTTCTTCCGAATCTAATCACACTCGGCATCTTTATTTTCATGATCTTGGAGAGTTTTATACTCTTAGGGGAAACTCCGGAAAACACCTGCCTCATCCGATGATTTCTTGCCCAGATCCTGCACTGTAACTTTCACTTCTACAGACAGTTTCTTAATTACCTGTCCAATTTCCCTTAACTCCTCCAAAATCCCACATTCCTCACCATCAACCACATGGAATTCATTAGGAACGAACATATGCGACAAACAGTATGCTTACTTTTTTCCTCGTATTTTAAATGCTGTAAAGCAAATATGAATCTGGTGAGCCTAAAGAACCCAAGAGTCATTCTAGTAACTGGTTTCTTGCTAACCATAATCCAACTGAGATCTTATAGGTATGAAGAATAATCTCCTTATATTTGAGATAATCGGCGAATTTCTCCATACCACAGATGGCCACTAATACTTCTTTCTCGTAAGCAGAGGTTTTTGCTAAGCTGGTGACAGAAACTTACTAGCATAAACGATCGGGAATAATGAAATTTGAGTATCTTGGCTCAACAAAGCTCCAACAGCTAACGAACACGCAATCACTTGCAGTGTAAAATATTTATCAACATCTTGATGTGTTAAGACTGCTGGGGAAGCAAGACGGTCTTAAAAGTCACAAATGCTTTTTCTTGGGCATTGCCCCACTTGAACTCCACATCCTTCCTCTAGAACGTATTCAGCGGCTCAGCCAACTCTGACAATTCTGTTATAAACTTGGAATAATGCCCTTCTATTTCTAAAAATCTCCTAGCTCATCGCGCATTGTAAGGAACAGGGAAATTAACTATAGGCCTTATGTTCTATGACATAAATATAGGGCTTTTGTTCTATGAGTCAGTCAACAGTTTCCCATCCGAATTCACAAAATCTCAATCATTCACATAGCTCTTTTGACCCATGTTATTTTCATGGCTTAACTGTCAATCCTGCCTCTCAGTACTTCCAGAAATAACTGCAGATGACAAATAAATTGTACTCTTCAAAATGAGCTGCACATACACAAATCTTAATATGTAAAAAGGAAATAATATTATTATTTCCCCAGGATCTCATTCAATATCCGGGATATTGCTTGTGGTCCACATACAGTAGTATATTGCCATAGGTAACCTACACTACTGAAATTTACCCCGTGAGGTTACAACATACAAATACTCTGGTGACTCTGGATGTAATTCACATTGCAGGAAAGCCGAGTTCAAAACCAGTATAGAAAAAACATTGTCTCACCAAAATGTTGAAAAACTGTTTCGGTAAGTTGTAAAGGATATGGGTTCACTTAGTTTTTCTTATTAATTTGCCGACAATCACAAGTTATTAGATATGTGCAAACTATTTTTATGGATTAGAAATGAAGAACTGCAGTACAAACTAATGAAATTCCCCCAATTTTACCTTATTTAAATCAAAACTTATTTATTTATATAACTTAAACTAGGCCAAGGACGCTCTATAGGACACACTTTGACAAAAATTATAAATATCCAATATTAATTTTACTGGGTACTGTTTATAATGTCCAACTTTTTTGGTGACCACAACAAAGAATATTTCTTTCGTTTCTCTAAAATAGGAGCGTCATCTCCCTACAAACATTTAGACATAAAATGCACTAATAAATAAAGACAAAATCCGAACATTAATTTCTGATCACGAGCATTTAGCAAAGCCAGTGTCTTTCCGAAAAAGTCAATACCAGGAACCATTTTATGGCTCAAACCCTGTAGTACCCTAAAATTTTATTTCCATGAAAATTTGCCAAATTTTATTTTGAACCTTCCAAGAGAGTTAGAATGCACTATTTCCTCATCAGCAAAAAAAAATCACCTTATTCCAGTAATTTTTGTAGTTGTATTTTCTTCCTTAGGTATTACCTTTAACAATAAGTTACATTGCTAACGAAAAAGATCCTACCGAATGTTCTACATTTGTAGTCAATAGTGACACAGAAAATAATCAGTACTTGCTCTCCAATGCAGAATTAGTAACAGAATGTATTCCGTACGATTTTAACGTATTCGGACACCATGACTTCACATGCCAATTTTCCCCACAGAAACTAAACTGTATAAAGAGAAACGATCTTCTCTTAATTAACCTTTGTGATGTTTGTAATGTAGCTCTTCCAGAAATACTATTCATATTTTAATTGTTAGCCTTCCCGATATCCGTCTGAACACAGCAACTGCAGGTCTGAGCCATGTCAACACTTACAGTAGACACAACTGGTTTACTCATTGATATGACACTGAGAAAAATAATGGTTTCAGTACACCAAATATATTTCTTTGCGTGGAGCTTGTTTCAGGAAAACGATATTTTGTTTGTACAACCAAGTCTCCGTTCCACCAAATGAATGAAATTTCTTTACAAAGCCAGATATTTTTTTAAGATAATGTTGTTTGTGCCAAGCAAATATTTTTCTGTGTCACTTTGTTAAATTAAGTTTTTTGTGTATGCAAGAATATCGTTACAATTTTTGTCAACCAAATTAAATATTCAGATACGCACGATATGTTTTGAACAAAAAATTTGTTCGCAGCGACCGAAGATTTAGTTAGCGACACTTATCAATTTGATTGGTTTTCGCCTTCTTTGTTAGCTGTGCGTTCAAAATTATCTTCCATTTTTTAAGTTAGAAGGCCTTGCACGACGTTGTCTTAAGAATTGCTGATAAAATTAACGAGGAAAATTTTGGAAGATCGGGATTTCACTGAGTGAGCAGACAAAAAAAATTGTCTGTATTGGGTTAAAAAAAAATTGTGGCCCCAATAAAATATTTTTCTGAGCAGACAAAACTTGAAAAGCAACAAAATTTATTTTGTTCTTCGAACCAAATACACGTTCGAATAAACCAAATCTTTATGTTTGGCCAAAATCAATTAGACTGTTAACGAAATATTTTGTTGAATCAACTGCATATATTTGTTTGGCCACACATTTGATTGCCTTCGTTCGAAAATACAGCTCGAATGTTTTTTTGCATTGTTTAAGACAATTTTGATAGAAACAGTGATTGTTAGTGTATATATTGATGCTTAATAATGACATAAACATCTCAGTAAAACAAGTTCAACAGGAAGTTAAGAATTAAAGCTGTAAAACCTTAAATATTTATTTATACAAATTGTTAAGTACATATTTTAAATCATTCAATTTTCATCCGTAGTAATTTTAGGTGAGGTTACTAAGGCGTTCCGCTCAGGCTCAGATGAATTATGTTCGATTCTCGGACAGGCTTCCAAACAAATCTTTAGCTGCATTATCCAAATCTTTGTTTTGAGCTACCAAACAATAAAAATAAAATAATTTAGTTTCAATTACAAAATGTTCCTTCACCCCTATACAAACAGTTAATTTGGTTGCGCCAAACAAACTTGTTAGATTCAACAAAACCTTTCTATCAGGATACACAGTAAAATATTTTTTGTACTTTTACAAAGAAATTTCTTGATAACTAGTTGCCAAAAAAAGTTCTTGTTAACACTACAAGAAATCTTTGTAAACTTTGTAAGGAATTCCTTCAAATTTGTACGGGATGTATTCAGTATTTGTACAAAAAGTACTGTAACCTACCAACGGATATTTTGTAGAATGACAACAATATGTGTAGTAATACCCTAATTATTTTTCTGCATAATCACAAGCAATTATTTGGAATTGTGCGATCTTATTTGCAACTTGATGATACATATTAGATTTAATGGTAGACAAATTAAAGTTTGGTCTGGACTACAATGATCACATTTTACGTGGCCCTGTCAGGCATGACCCAACCCAACTACGATTTTATTCTCGTGTTCATATGCAGTTTATTACTTTCAAAAGAGAACAGCGAGTTTTTACTGAACTCACGGTGGAAATATAAGTAGTTTTACACTTAATTACATGGAGTATGTAAGTCCCAAGTAAAAGAACAGGCAACTTTGTACATACACTTAGACTGCTCGCCTCCCACCAAGGCGAACCTGGTTCAATCCTGGCCGGGCCACTCCCGGATTTTCACAAGTGGGAATCGTGCAGGACGATGCCACTGGTCGGCGGGTTTTCTGGAGGATCTCCCGTTTCCTCCGCCCTTGCATTCGGGCACTGCTCCATTCTCACCTCATTTCACCCGCATCGGCTCTCAAGACCTCGTTCTTAGGAGCCGCCCAAATCTCTCAACTCAACATTATACATACACGAGAAAATGGATGCTGCCAACAGCTGTATAATTTTTCGGAGTGTTTTTATTTTCTTTAGCCTTGCACTGTGTTGCTTATTTTTGTTACTTTTAATCTTTAATTCAAAGAAATTCATACGAAACCATGTAAATGTTCTCGTATTTTGCAACACACATTTACATTTAGCTGTCTCGAGAAACTTGGAACCAATAACAATATGTATAATGAAAAAATTCTGAACCTTTCTTAAAATGTTAGAAAGAAAAGTATATGATTGTACTATCGCAACTAAAATCACATACATTTACAAACCCTGGCCTGTAATGTTACAAAATAATTGTTGCAAACCCGTAACTTTGGGGAGCACAATCTTTTCAAACAAGTCAAAATGGACTTTTGCCATGTCATTCAAGAAAATAAGTAGTTAATACCATATGTGGATCATCGATTGTGATGACTCATCAGCCTTTCGCACACATCTTTACTTGAAATCCTGAGATGGTATCAGTAGTTTAATGAATATCAGAATTTCTGCAACAATGTTATGTAGCAATAGAGTTGTTTCTCATATAAGTGTACACATTTAACAGGTTAACAATACTTTTTCTTGAAAATGTTAAAAAAACTTGTCTTTATACAAAAATATATTAGCTCCACTTACAAAAATTTCGATTGTGATGCGATGTATATATATATATATATTTATATTTATGTATATACGTACACACACACAGACTAATCATATTATTATGATGACCTGCTAGAAGTGCCATCTGCAGCGAGTAGCCCATGAAGTATAGCCCGTTACATGGGCTGGTGAAGAGGGTATATAATGTGCCCGACATGCTGCCTGTAAGTACACATTGCGCTTCCTGCTACCATGGGTAAGGGAAGCGATTTAACCACGTTGAAAAAGGGATGATTATCGGCATTCGGGCCAAGGAGGGCAGCATTTAGGAAACAGCGACGTTTGTGAAATGTTCAGGTGCCTGAGTGGTAAAGGAGTATCATGAGTGGACGAATGGCACCATTGCGAATAACCATCGTGGAAACTGCGGGGCTCCACGTGCCATTGATGTCCGAGGTGAACGTCGACTGCGATGGTGAGTGAAGGCAAACCGACAGGCTACAGTGGAACAACTCACCGTCCAAATGAACCAGGAGGCATCCAGACACGGGTTTACCGCAACAGTTCAGAGAACCCATCTGCGAATGGGGCTCTGGAGTAGACGAAGGGTTATTGCACCCATACTAACACAGGTGCATCGACGAAAACGACTGGAATTTGCTCGACAGTATGGTGACTGGGCCGCTGCTGTTTGGCGACGGGCAGTCTTGTTCGACGAGCCACGTTTTTAGCTGAATAGAACGGATGAACGTCAGTGTGTCCGGCAAGAAACATCGGAGTACCGACACCCTGCATCCATTGCTGGACGAACACAAGCTGGTGGTGGCAGTGTTATGGTCGGGGGGATGTTCTTATGGTAGTCTCTTGGTCAAATCGATGTGCACCTCGTGGCATCAGAAATACAACTGCTTTTTTCTATATAAAAGTGATTGTTTTACTGTAAAACGACTAGCTTGTGACCACAGAAGGCCATCTGGAATTTTTTAAATTATAAGTAGTGGAGCATTTCAAAAAAACCTATATACTTGTCCGTGCCAGTAGTCAAAGAAAATTGGAAAACATGCCATTGCCATTACATATAAATCCTCAGTAATCCTCCTCACCAAACCTCAGCAATCCTCACCAGTATTCCTCGCCGCGCAACCCGGGGATAAGCCATGGTGGGGCGCGCAGTGGGGGCCGTCAGGGCGACGGATGAAGCCAGTGACCCAGATACCAGAAATTCTGGGAAATCATTTGCAGTTCTCCGCAATCCTCAGCAGAGATAGAAATATCAGATAGGTATCTATATATAATCATGTATAGAGTTAATGAAAATATTATNGCAGAGATAGAAATATCAGATAGGTATCTATATATAATCATGTATAGAGTTAATGAAAATATTATTTTATATATATTTTTATAGATATGCCTACACGCATATGAAAATAATATTTATAATGTTATGAAAAACATATATTAATATAATTGTCAAGACTGAATGTTGGAAACATCAGGGAAGAGAGTGCGATCTTTTACCTCTCGCATTTTACGAATAACTGCAATGTGGGGCACTTTTGGCTACATTAATTATCTGCAGAGAATGAGATATCACAAGACAACCACCTATCATGAGCAAGCAACGTGAGGTCTTCGTGAAATCACTAGCACAGTCTAGTGATAGTGATGAAGGTTGGGTTGTGTATAAATGGTAGTCGGATTTATCAATATAACATTTTCCTCGATTTAAAGTTTTATTTTTGGCTATTATTCTCTTTTTTTGTGATTAGGCATGGGCAGGTGAGTGTTGGAGAGTGTTGGTTAAGGCATTTGGGTCGAGCGAGAAGGAGAGAGGGGAACCATTATCTGTTCCTCGATTTTTGGAATTTCTTTTTCGATTTTTGCAATTTTTCCTGGTTTTTATTATTGGGCAGACATGTGTGGGAGGGTGGTGTTGGTTATAGTGAGCGGGGCGATGTTGGGAGTAATGTTTCATGTTCCTCAATTTTCAGATTTTTTGTGATTTTTGTGATTTTTTTAAAATTATTATTCGGGGTGTTAAGGGTGGGGTTGTTGATTATGCTGAGAAGGAGAGAGGGTTTGATAATTATTATACGTACTTCAATTTTTGGACATTTTTAATTTNTTATTATACGTACTTCAATTTTTGGACATTTTTAATTTGTGCAATTTGTTTCGATTTTGTAATGATTGGGTAGGGCACATCATGCTGGTGGGGGGTTGTTGGTTAGGGTGAGCACGAGAAGGGTGGTTAATGATAAGTGTAGCGCGACAAACTTTAGTGAAGCCCCGGGAAAAATATGAACTGACGTTCTCCTTCTCTCACACACACCACCCCTCCCTTTATAGCTGCTAGCCTCATCTCCTTCCAGCCAATAGCCAATAAGCGGCCTTATCTACTACCTGTGTGTATAGTCATGTCAGTTGTTAATTGGTATTATCAGTTGTAGCAACTTGTGTTAGTTTTATATCCAGTTTAATGTCATCCACATTTACCCATTAGTTATAAATATTACAGTAATTGTATGTCGTAATGTGACTTGCAATACACATATTTGTGGTCTTTGCTAGATCAGCTGCACTTTGTTAATAAATTGTTTTCGTGTGAACCGGGACATTTTTTTATATATTGTAATAATTTAATTTTTGAAAAACATAGTAGCAATAGTCCTGTGCACAGCGAAGCTGAAAAATTTTTTATAATAATTATTCAGTTTTGCATTTAAATAAAAGGAAGTTGTTAATAAGATGATTCCTATTTAGAGTGTATCATAACATGCTTCAGCTCCAAATGAGAAATCTGAAGCTTTTATTTTTTAAAATTCGTTAAGACGGCAGTATAGCATCTAGCAGTGGCACGAATTTTTTATCTCGTGGTAAGAAGAGAAAAAATGCAGACAGAAAAATTCAGCTTGATTAATTTGATGCTTGAGTGTTGCGAAGAAAAGTGCAAGAGTTTTACATGATGATAAAACTAATACCCACACTAAAATACTTGCAAGCAATGTTGGGAAAATAAATTAATTTCAGAGGTAGTAGGGAGACTTCGTAAAAATCAAACATCCAATGGGGTTCAAATTAAAATGTAAAAATACGTTTGTTATTCTTAATGGAAAGAAACGAGATCGTCGCGTGGCGAGCGAAATACCTAGGAGCTCTAAGAGAAAATGACAGAGAAGGCAAAAGTATATTACCTTTAATATGCCTCGATGAGATATGGATTCATTCGAATTACACTGTGAACAATTGTTGGCAGTATGATGGGTCAGCAGGAGTGTACAAAAACCACCATATTGGCCAGCAATGGATTATAGTAAATGCAGTTAGTGGCGATGGCTTCATTGAGGGAACCAAATTAGATTTTAAAGCCAAAAATTAAAGATGAGACTATCATTATGAAATGAACACCGTCAAAATCACCAAATTGTGTGAAACAACTGCTACCCAACATTCCATCTCCAAGCATTTTTGATATTGATATAGTTTGTTCATGGTAAAGTGAGCACTTTTGCGACCCTAAGTACTTTTTCCTTTCACGGTTTTTTAATCCTTTAACTAACTTTTCATAACAAATATTGCCATATAAGAAATAAGCACAGCGTGTATATTCCACCGCACATCATCGCAGGCGAATCCTCCATCCTCCCCCTGGACATGTTGCGCTCGGAACTACCACGCCATACTACTCTTCTTCAATGGATTAATTTATGTTTCACTAGCTGACCTGGTGGACTTCGTACCGCCTAACAGTCAATGAATGTCGTTTTAACTTTTAGTTTAACTTTATTTAGGATTTTATTAACAAAAAATAAAATTAATACTCAAAATTTATTAAGTTCAATAGTTATTTCCGATAATACATATAAAGAAAACAAAAAATCAATAAAAGTACAAAAATCAAGTATTTCAATGGCGTGTCAGCTCTATTTTGCTGCATGGGTTGTACTCGCGTTAATTTTCTTCAGTGAAGCACCTTGTGATATAAGACATTTTTCGTTTTGTTATCAGGCGCAAGAACAAATAAAGCCGATGGTTTGCCGACGCGTGAACATGCCACGTATAATTGACCATGAGAAAAAACATGCATTTTCTAGATTCAGACCACAAACACTCAAGGATTGGCATTGAGATCTGTTAATCGTCATGGCAAATGCAAGACGAATCGGAAATTTAAATCGTTTAAACTCAAAGGGCATATCGGTTGGGATCATAGGAATCCTCGGAATGAGAACTTCCTCATCTTTGAATTTTCCTTTGAGTATCGTCGCGTGAATCACATTGGTCATCAGTTTTCTTATCACCAAACGCGTTCCATTGCATAGTTTTGGTTGGTTTAGATTTCAAAGCATTATTACTACCGAGCCAACCTTCAGTTGTAAATTGTGCGGTGGTAAGCCAGGCACATCCAAGGAATTTAAAAATTCAGTAGGATAATTAGTGGCTTCGTCTTCGTTTATTACACAGTCAATAGATTTAAATGAATGCAGATTACCAACGATTTGATTCCAAATTATTATATTTAAGTCATCCACATCTTTGTTCTAAGCCGCCAAAATTTCTCTCTCACTCAACCATTTGTTATTTTTGTGATTAGCAATGATGTTCGGGAACACTTTCTTGATGAGCCTGTCTTTCGATGAAATGAAATTGCAAAAATTCGGAGGAAATGAAATCAATCCACTCGATTCGTCGACAGGAACACGGCCATTACCGATAGTCAGCAATTGCTTGGAGAAATCTCCAGCAGATGGATCGTTCAGCAATGCAACTCTCATGTTTGCTGCCAGCTGAAGTTTCTTCACATAGCGCCACAGATTTGATGATTTGAGGCAAGCGTTTATTTCATCGGCAGCAGTCGATCTTGGAATGACTGGCAGTGTTTGGCGGAAGTCGCCAGACAGTAAAATCATTGCGCCTCCAAAACATCTCGAGTCATTGCGCAGATCTTTCAATGTTCGGTCAAGTGCTTCTAATGCGCGTTTGTGCGCCATTGTGCATTCGTCCCAGATGATGATTTTAGATGCTACTAAAACCTTGGCCATTGCGGAGCGTTTCGCAATGTTACATGTCGGTTGTTCAGTAGTTTGAAGGTTTAACGGCAGTTTAAACGCTGAATGAGCCGTACGGCATCCTTCTAACAATGTGGCCGCTATTCCAGAAGAAGCAACTGCTACCGCAATGTCGGATCTCGCTCGAACAGTGGCCAAAATCAATGTCATGAAGAATGTCTTCCCAGTTCCACAGGGGGCATCCAGGAAAAATAAGCAACCATTTCCCTCATCAATTGCCTTGATTAATGTATGATACACTTCCTTCCGTTAGGGGTTCAACAGGGGAACATTCGTTTGAACTGATTGGTTTACTTCATGTCGATCATATTCACGTTCTCGTTCTAATTCTCGATTAAATGCGTTATTAATTCCTCGATCTGGCACTGGCATTCCTAACCTGACTAACTAACTACCGCACATGAAGTAACACATATCTTCNGCAGAGATAGAAATATCAGATAGGTATCTATATATAATCATGTATAGAGTTAATGAAAATATTATTTTATATATATATTTATAGATATGCCTACACGCATATGAAAATAATATTTATAATGTTATGAAGAACATATATTAATATAATTGTCAAGACTGAATGTTGGAAACATCAGGGAAGAGAGTGCGATCTTTTACCTCTCGCATTTTACGAATAACTGCAATGTGGGGCACTTTTGGCTACATTAATTATCTGCAGAGAATGAGATATCACAAGACAACCACCCATCATGAGCAAGCAACGTGAGGTCTTCGTGAAATCACTAGCACAGTCTAGTGATAGTGATGAAGGTTGAGTTGTGTATAAATGGTAGTCGGATTTATCAATATAACATTTTCCTCGATTTAAAGTTTTATTTTTGGCTATTATTCTCTTTTTTTGTGATTAGGCATGGGCAGGTGAGTGTTGGAGAGTGTTGGTTAAGGCATTTGGGTCGAGCGAGAAGGAGAGAGGGGAACCATTATCTGTTCCTCGATTTTTGGAATTTCTTTTTCGATTTTTGCAATTTTTCCTGGTTTTTATTATTGGGCAGACATGTGTGGGAGGGTGGTGTTGGTTATAGTGAGCGGGGCGATGTTGGGAGTAATGTTTCATGTTCCTCAATTTTCAGATTTTTTGTGATTTTTGTGATTTTTTTAAAATTATTATTCGGGGTGTTAAGGGTGGGGTTGTTGATTATGCTGAGAAGGAGAGAGGGTTTGATAATGTTATACGTACTTCGATTTTTGGACATTTTTTATTTGTGCAATTTGTTTCGATTTTGTAATGATTGGGTAGGGCACATCATGCTGGTGGGGGTTTGTTGGTTAGGGTGAGCACGAGCAGGGTGGTTAATGATAAGTGTAGCGCGACAAACTTTAGTGAAGCCCCGGGAAAAATGTGAACTGACGTTCTTCTTCTCTCACACACACCACCCCTCCCTTTATAGCTGCTTGCCTCATCTCCTTCCAGCCAATAGCCAATAAGCGGCCTTATCTACTACCTGTGTGTATAGTCATGTCAGTTGTTAATTGGTATTATCAGTTGTAGCAACTTGTGTTTGTTTTATATCCAGTTTAATGTCATCCACATTTACCCATTAGTTATAAATATTACAGTAATTGTATGTCGTAATGTGACTTGCAATACACATATTTGTGGTCTTTGCTAGATCAGCTGCACTTTGTTAATAAATTGTTTTCGTGTGAACCGGGACATTTTTTTATATATTGTAATAATTTAATTTTTGAAAAACATAGTAGCAATAGTCCTGTGCACAGCGAAGCTGAAAAATTTTTTATAATAATTATTCAGTTTTGCATTTAAATAAAAGGAAGTTGTTAATAAGATGATTCCTATTTAGAGTGTATCATAACATGCTTCAGCTCCAAATGAGAAATCTGAAGCTTTAATTTTTTTAAATTCGTAAATACGGCTGTATAGCATCTAGCAGTGCCACGAATTTTTTATCTCGTGGTAAGAAGAGAAAAATGCAGACAGAAGAATTCAGCTTGATTAATTTGATGCTTGAGTGGTGCGAAGAAAAGTGCAAGAGTTTTACATGATGATAAAACTAATACCCACACTAAAATACTTGCAAGCAATGTTGGGAAAAGAAATTAATTTCAGAGGTAGTAGGGAGACTTCGCAAAAATCAAACATCCAATGGGGTTCAAATTAAAATGTAAAAATACGTTTGTTATTCTTAATGGAAAGAAACGAGATCGTCGCGTGGCGAGCGAAATACCTAGGAGCTCTAAAAGAAAATGACAGAGAAGGCAAAAGTATATTACCTTTAATATGCCTCGATGAGATATGGATTTATTCGAATTACACTGTGAACAATTGTTGACAGTATGATGGGTCAGCAGGAGTGTACAAAAACCACCATATTGGCCAGCAATGGATTATAATAAATGCAGTTAGTGGCGATGGCTTCATTGAGGGAACCAAATTAGTTTTTAAAGCCAAAAATTAAAGATGAGACTATCATTATGAAATGAACACCGTCAATTTCACGAAATTGTGTGAAACAACTGCTACCCAACATTCCATCTCCAAGCATTTTTGATATTGATATAGTTTGTTCATGGTAAAGTGAGCACTTTTGCGACCCTAAGTATTTTTTTCCTTTCACGGTTTTTTAATCCTTTAACTAACTTTTCATTACAAATATTTCCATATAAGAAATAAGCACAGCGTGTATATTCCACCGCACATCATCGCAGGCGAATCCTCCATCCTCCCCCTGGACATGTTGCGCTCGGAACTACCACGCCATACTACTCTTCTTCAATGGATTAATTTATGTTTCACTAGCTGACCCGGTGGACTTCGTACCGCCTAACAGTCAATGAATGTCGTGTTAACTTTTAGTTTAACTTTATTTAAGATTTTATTAACCAAAAATAAAATTAATACTCAAAATTTATTAAGTTCAATAGTTATTTCCGATAATACATACAAAGAAAACAAAAAATCAATAAAAGTACAAAAATCAAGGATTTAAATGGCGTGTCAGCTCTATTTTGCTGCATGGGTTGTACTCGCGTTAATTTTCTTCAGTGAAGCACCTTGTGATATACGACATTTTTCGTTTTGTTATCAGGCGCAAGAACAAATAAAGCCGATGGTTTGCCGACGCGTGAACATGCCACGTATAATTGACCATGAGAAAAAACATGCATTTTCTAGATTCAGACCACAAACACTCAAGGATTGGCATTGATATCTGTTAATCGTCATGGCAAATGCAAGACGAATCGGAAATTTAAATCGTTTAAACTCAAAGGGCATATCGGTTGGGATCATAGGAATCCTCGGAATGAGAACTTCCTCATCTTTGAATTTTCCTTTGAGTATCGTCGCGTGAATCACATTGGTCATCAGTTTTCTTATCACCAAACGCGTTCCATTGCATAGTTTTGGTTGGTTTAGATTTCGAAGCATTATTACTACCGAGCCAACCTTCAGTTGTAAATTGTGCGGTGGTAAGCCAGGCACATCCAAGGAGTTTAAAAATTCAGTTGGATAGTTGGTGGCTTCGTCTTCGTTTATTACACAGTCAATAGATTTAAATGAATGCAGATTACCAACGATTTGATTCCAAATTATTATATTTAAGTCATCCACATCTTTGTTCTTAGCCAACAAAATTTCTCTCTCACTCAACCATTTGTTATTTTTGTGATTAGCAATGGTGTTCGGGAACACTTTCTTGATGAGCCTGTCATTCGATGAAATGAAATTGCAAAAATTCGGAGGAAATGAAATCAATCCACTCGATTCGTCGACAGGAACACGGCCATTACCGATAGTCAGCAATTGCTTGGAGAAATCTCCAGCAGATGGATCGTTCAGCAATGCAACTCTCATGTTTGCTGCCAGCTGAAGTTTCTTCACATAGCGCCACAGATTTGATGATTTGAGGCAAGCGTTTATTTCATCGGCAGCAGTCGATCTTGGAATGACTGGCAGTGTTTGGCGGAAGTCGCCAGACAGTAAAATCATTGCGCCTCCAAAACATCTCGAGTCATTGCGCAGATCTTTCAATGTTCGGTCAAGTGCTTCTAATGCGCGTTTGTGCGCCATTGTGCATTCGTCCCAGATGATGATTTTAGATGCTACTAAAACCTTGGCCATTGCGGAGCGTTTCGCCAGGTTACATGTCGGTTGTTCAGTAGTTTGAAGGTTTAACGGCAGTTTAAACGCTGAATGAGCCGTACGGCATCCTTCTAACAATGTGGCCGCTATTCCAGAAGAAGCAACTGCTACCGCAATGTCGGATCTCGCTCGAACAGTGGCCAAAATCAATGTCATGAAGAATGTCTTCCCAGTTCCACCGGGGGCATCCAGGAAAAATAAGCAACCATTTCCCTCATCAATTGCCTTGATTAATGTATGATACACTTCCTTCTGTTAGGGGTTCAACAGGGGAACATTCGTTTGAACTGATTGGTTTAATTCATGTCGATCATATTCACGTTCTCGTTCTAATTCTCGATTAAATGCGTCATTAATTCCTCGATCTGGCACTGGCATTCCTAACCTGACTAACTAACTACCGCACATGAAGTAACACATATCTTCGATCAAGAGCAAAGCCTGGTTATGCATCTCATCATTCACCTCAAGATCGGGATTTCTTGAACTGACACGAATTCTATGCAAAATATCTTCTGACATGTCATCTTTGTATTCCTTCCACAGGTCACGTGGATTCGATGGGAAGCATGTCGAAATGATGATAGCAAATAATGTGCGTATCTGACTTGGAATTGCAGAAATAATTGGTTCAGCGATTGTCGTGTCCCAATGAGTATCGTTTTCAAGAAAATTGAGCTCTTGACATGCAGCACGAAATGTTGGGCACACTATACCATTAACAGTTCGTAGTGATTCAAATTATGTTGGCCCACGAACATCCACCAGCAACAACCGCAAATAGAACCATTCATCATTCTTCGGATGAACTGTGTAAATACGACCAAGAGCATCAGTAGAACGCACATCCGGATGACCAGGAACCACATCGCCTTGCTTCTGACGTTGAAATTTCTTCGATGAAGCGTTCGAAGAGTAATAATGTGGCATCTCCGAGTCCAGGCGTTCTCGAGTTATAAATGCTGTAACTAACCCGACTTTGTTATATATATATATATATATTAGACATTGTTTCATGTAAGCATTCATTATTTATTTTAGAGGCAATACTTGATCTTCAGTTAATGTGATGTCAAAAATGTCATCCATATAAAATGTATGAGAAAATTAATTTACGTTATAATTATTTTTTCCGTGAACTTTTNATATAGGTTTTTTCATGTTAGCATTCCTTATTTATCTTTGAAGCAATACTTGAACTTCAGTTAATGTCGTGTCAAAAATGTCATCCATATAAAATGTATGAGATAATTAATTTACTTCATAATTATTTTTCCGTGAACTTTTACGATGTTTGTAAAGCCTATATGTCATTCCGGGCGCAGACAAATCCAAAAAATTTAAAATAATTGAAATCGGTTTAGCCATTCTCGAGTTATAAATGGTGTAAGTAACCCGACTTTGTTTTATATATATAGATTCTCAACATTGTCGACTATTTCATTGGCCCTGTCCATTGCCTGGTTTACAATGTCCCCTCTCTCATTAATTCTGTCCGTCCTATCATTCCCACTGTCGAATTTCTTGTTTATACTCTCTGTTTTCGTTGTCACTAACTCGTTAACGAGTTCCATGCTCAAATATACATTTTTAATTATTCTATCTACATTTTATTATAAACAGTATAGATTCACTTTGATAGCATTCCATTTACTATGACTATTTCCCAATGTACACTATTTAGTTAATGTGTTCATTTTCATTAAAATTATCTATTTCCTATTATCCAGATCAAAACATTAATAATTATTTGGTTTGATTCTTCGTTACCACTGTTTACATGTTCTTTCAAGGTGTTTAAATTTTCAATCATCTAAATTCTTAGTTTTCCATTTTATTATCGCTGTGCATCCAATTTTATACAAGTTCTTCTCACTTATAGAATATTAAATATAGTAATTTATAATTAACTTATTCAGTAAATGCCTCCATTCCACTTTTGACACAAATGGTGCAAGTTGCCTCGGCCGTTTACAAGTTCGTAAGGACTGGAGTACTGAAACTGAAATATCTAAATTTAATTTCCCAATCTGTACAATTAAATAAATAGAGTACCTATTTTGAAACGCCCGTCACTCAAGAATCGAGTTCCATTTTCTTACTGTCCAGCCGGTCGATCACAGTTCCNGTACCTATTTTGAAACGCCCGTCACTCAAGAATCGAGTTCCATTTTCTTACTGTCCAGCCGGTCGATCACAGTTCCATATCGCCCGATTTTCGCGCACTCTACTAGCTGGTCACTGCACCGTCGCCTGTTGCCTCCCACGCTGCCACATGCGCTCAACACTGATGGCAAATCTATATTGCCGACATAGGAGCACGCTGCGACTTTTATTTTGAGATTTTTTGACCCAGAAGGATCTTCTCAACGCTAGTTGCTCCGATGGTGGTGATGATTCGCACAATGGCGCCCAAATCGTTCGTTCTTACAGAGACAAGGGTGACATCAGCACCGGACTTGNTTTGACCCAGAAGGATCTTCTCAACGCTAGTTGCTCCGATGGTGGTGATGATTCGCACAATGGCGCCCAAATCGTTCGTTCTTACAGAGACAAGGGTGACATCAGCACCGGACTTGCTGAGGGCACTATTACTAGGTCGGCCTTATAAGGATAAAAGATGCGGATGTGTACAAGCCACATGGAACAACTTTTTTCGAATACATATATTTTAGAACATTTCTTAATTAATTTTTTATCCCTATATGGTATAACAGTAAGCAAAGTCAAATTTGAACATTTATTAAGGTATAGGTTTTTCACAGTAAACTGAGCACTTTTGAAAACAATGCTTAAGAACTACTTGTTTGCAATCTATGTATTACTCCGCCATATGTAAAATTAACATATTCGTGCACCTGATCACTTTTTTATGCGTCATCCAAGCGAAACTGCAAAATTATAAAAGAAACAATTGTACAAATTTACCATTTTTTACACTTAAATGTGTAAAAAAACAGAAAAACTTGAAAATTATTTTAGAATTCACTAATATTTTACCTATATTTTTATAATTCATCGTTAAGTAATGGAAAAACTTCCCCCTTATCATTATAAACTTTGCTCTGCTCATGTCACTCAGTGTTCTTGTTTAAATACGTGCAGGTAGGGACAGTAACATTTTTCATGTTGATTTCCAAAATGTTCAAATAACAGTGAAAAATATAAAACATATTGTTTTCTGAGAGTAGAAACAGCGTTTGGAAATAATTTTAGAATTCTGACTAGCCCAGGTGTATGGTGAGCTAAACGTTTTTGTTATTATTGCTTATTGAAAATGTTAAATGTAGTAAAATTGTAGCAGTCACAAAAGTATGAGATACAATTGGTTAGCATTCAAAGTTAGTAGGNAAAATGTTAAATGTAGTAAAATTGTAGCAGTCACAAAAGTATGAGATACAATTGGTTAGCATTCAAAGTTAGTAGGTAAATAAGGGAAATACTTTCGGCTCATGTTTCAGAATGTCGCAACGAGGAGCGACAATAATGCAAGAAATGACAACACGTCAAACATTGAAGACGAAATAATTGATGTCGACACAGAGAAANGAGGAGCGACAATAATGCAAGAAATGACAACACGTCAAACATTGAAGACGAAATAATTGATGTCGACACAGAGAAAGCGCCCACGACATCTAGCAGGATGACTGTAAGTATCTGAATTATTCAGTCATTAATATGCATGGAGTGAGTTACCCAGATAAGAGAATAAGTTACTGATATAATTAGTGAGCCTGCTTTCCTCAACAGGAGTGAAAATAAATTTTAATTATGTTCTTAAAAGCTGAGTTTGTGGGCAGGACTTGATGTTTCGTTGAAAGCAATATAATTAGAGTTAAAACCACAAAGAAATGCAACAGTATTCCGACAATTACAAATACATATGTTCCTTACCCGGGACTTGAACGCAGAAAACCTTGTACCATAAGCTAGCGTGCTATCAACTGCATTACGGAGGTTGGATTCGGAGCATCAACTTCAGATTTAATCAGTCTTACGTTTCGAATGGCATGGATGTTTTCAAAAAACGGTGCAGTTTTAATGGTGCAACAGGTATTCTGTGTTTCTAAACGATGTGTTATTTGGGTAAGCTATTTTACCATAACGTGAAGCAGTCGCAGTGATTTCCTTGTCTTAATGTATTTATTGGTGCCCAGGTAATTTAAGTGAACACGCACTGGCCACATTCGTAATAGGAAAATACAACACTGTAAATGACAAACAGGAGGCGCGTAAAGAGCGGAATATGTTATGTCGATGGGCTTATGTGGAGAGGATAATTATCTTAACAGCCTAGCAGAACCTGCATAAGACGAGCTAGTCCGACCTAAGTTACGGTTTCCTAGCTGCCCGCACATAGCTAGGACATTGACATATTACTCACTTTTATCGAGGTCCCGCTCGAACACAGCTAAAGGAAGATGGGCTGAATAATGGAGTTAAAAATGGCGCATGCCACTGATTACAACACAATAAAAACTGTGTTTCCATCAGTTAAATTTCTGATTTGCAGTTGCCGATGTTAAGTCTCTTCTAAGTTAATCCCTTTAGGCAGTGCAGAACAATTTTTTTCTACAGGGCGCATTTCCTCTGAGGTGGCCGCTGCAATATTGAATTAAATGTGTTAATATATGTGTATATACGTATATATACACATAAGTATTGAATAAGTTTTAAGTGTCATCATGAAATTGTGGTTTTGGCATCCATAATATGGTGGAGCTTATTTTTCAATTGATATTTCTTTTTCGTCTATGATAGGTGAAATCAGTGTAATTAATATTTTTCTTTCCTCATTAATATATTTTTGCCATAATATGATATGCAGGTATTGTATTAGATAAGTATGTAAGCAGGCCATTATACCAGTTTATATATCTCACGTTTTAATTTGATCTGAGTGTAATTGTGTGCGAACTAAATATTTTGTTTTTCTAGTGATCGCGAAAAGTGTGCGAATGTGCTTTTGTATGTGAATAAAGATGTCACACTTAGCTAATTTGTGCAAATCCCGTGGAAAACGTAAAGGAGGATATTCAAGATTTATTGTGATATTGACATCATAACGGAATAACACGCAACCTTGAATACTTCAAGCACACAACATTTTAGGCAGGGGTATGTGAGTGTTGGAGGCCGTTGTTTAAGCATTTGGGTCGAGCGAGAAGCAGAGTGGGGAACCATTATATGTTCCTCGATTTTTAGAATTTTTTTCTCGATTTAGGCTTTTTTTTCTGGATTTAATTATTGGGCAGACATGTGTGGGAGGGTGGTGTTTGTTTTAGTAAGCTGGGCGATGTTGGGAGTAATGGTTCATGTTCCTCAATTTTAAGATTTTTGGTAATTTTTGTGATTTTTTTTTATTATTTGGGGGGTAAGGGTGGGGTTGTTCATTAAGATGAGCATGAGGGGAGGGTTTCATAATGTTGTATATACCTCGATTTTTTGGGCATTTATAATTTGTGCAATTTGTTTCGATTTTGTAACGATTTGGTAGGGTACATGCTGGTGGGGGGGTTGATGGTTAGGGTGAGCATGAGAAGGGTGGTGAATGATAAGTGCAGCGCGACAAACTTTAGTGAAGCCCCGGGAAAAATGTGAACTGACGTTCTCCTTCTCTTACACACACCACCCCTCCCTTTATAGCTGTTTGCCACAACTCCTTCCAGCCAATAGCCATCAAGCGGCCTTATCTACTCTACTAACTGTGTGTATAATCATGTCTGTTGTAAATTGGTATTGTCAGTTGTAGCAATATGTAATGTGACTTGCAAATATACATTTTTGTGGTCTTTGCTAGATCAGCTGCACTTTGTTAATAAATTGTTTTCGTGTGAATCGGGACATTTTTTTATATATTGTAATATTTTCATTTTTTGAAAAACATTATAGCAATAGTCCTGTGCACAGCGAAGCTGGGAAAATTGTTGCAAATGTATTTAAGTTTTGCATTTAAAGAAAAGGAAGTTGGTAATGTTATGATTCCTATTTAGTGTGCATCATAACATGCTGAAGCTCCAAATGGGAAATCTGAAGCTTTTATTTTTAAAAAATTCGTTAAGACGGCAGTATAGCATCTAGCAGTGGCACGAATTCTTCATCTCGTGGTAAGACGTGAAAAACTGCAGACAGAAGAATTCAGCTTAATTTTTTTATGCTTGTGTGTTGCGAAGAATAGTGCAAGAGTTTTAAATGGTGATAAAACTTATACCCACACTAAAATACTTGCGGGCTATGTTGGGAAAAGTAATTTATTTCACAGGTAGTAGGGAAACTTCACGAAAATTAAACCACCAATGGGATTCAAATTAAAATGTATCAATAAGTTTGTTATTCTTAATGGAAAGAAACGAGATCGTCGTGTGGCGAGCAAAATTTCTACGAGCTCTAAGAAAAAATTACTGAGAAGGCAAAAGTGTATTACCTATAATATACCTCGATGAGACATGGATTCATTCGAATTACACTGTCAACAATTGTTGGCAGTATGATGGGGCAGCAGGAATGTACAAAAACAACCATCTTGGCCAGCAATGGATTATAGTTCATGCAGTTGGTGAAAATGGCTTCATTGAGGGAGCCAAATTAGTTTTCAAAGCCAACAATTAAAGTGGAGACTATCATTATGAAATGAACACCGTCAATTTCATGGAATTGTGTGAAACAACTGCTACCCAACATTCCATATTCAAGCATTATTAATATTGATATAGTTTGTTAATGGTAAAGTGAGCACTTTTGCGACCATAAGTACTTTTTCCTTTCAGGGTTTTTTAATCCTTCAACCAACTTTTTAAAATAAATATTGCCATATAAGTAACCAACTCAGCGTGTATATTCCACCGCACATAGAAGGTTATGCCTAAGGCTATAATAAAATATATTTATTTACTATTATTCCACATGAGAGGGCTTTCAAGACTAATCACTTTACTGTAAAAGCCTATAATGCTCCATACCACTGTGTGCATGAGAACAAAAATGTGGACATTGCAAACTCCGACATTCCGCAATTGACCCATTCAGCAACAGGCAGTATTTCACCAGCAGACTGGAAAAAACAATGTGACCATATGAAAAAACTTGAAAACGTTTGCTGGGAAAACGATGGACTGGTGGAGGAGGATATTTTGCAAGTTTTGGTGAACATATGAAATAGTATCAGCAGCAGCAACAACAGTAGCGACAGTGGCAGCACATGTGACGTTACTGAAGCCAGAAACACATAAGATAGCAACACTTCTGGAGTGGAGAAACGATATAAGGTACATTTCTAGCATTGTTGCACCATAACTGTTATTAATCCTGATAGAAGCGCTTCCTATAACTAAAATTCGACAACAGCACATGATGTATTTTAGCTTTTAGTAAACCATGCTTCTTTGCTGGCTGGTACTGAGGGCATCTTGCACATTTTTTTACGAAGTGCATGGGGAGGGCCTTCCTGTCTGTCCACTCATACCCCTCCTACGCTATCACGAGGTGAAATTGCAACACTAATACTCTTACTACCTCCACCTCGGGCTACATCAGATTTTGTCGCACATCATATTTTTCTCGATTAAAAATAAACGTTTCATTTTTTTGCGATATTTCTAGATTTTTATAAATGTTTGGTATGGGTGGGGAAAGGACCTGATATGAGATTGGTGAGTTTTTCAGGTCGCAGGGAATTGCCTGCCAAGGGATGAGTAGAATCGAGGGGGAAGATGAAAATCAAACAAGGCCACCGAGTGCGACCTTCGCCTGTGACATCAACGCAGGCGAATCCTCCATCCTCCCCCTGGACACGTTGCGCTTGGAACTACCAAACCATACTACTCTTCTTCAATGCATTAATTTAAGTTTCATTCTCAACATTGACGACTATTACATTAGCCCCGTCCATTACCTGATTTACACTGTCCCCTCTCTCATTAATACTGTCCATCCTATCATTCCCACTGTCGAATTTCTTGCTAATACTCCCTATTTTCGATGTCACTAACTCGGTAACGAGTTCCATGCTCAAATATACATTTTCAATTATTCTATCTACGTTTTATTATAAACAGTAAAGATTTTCTTGGAAACCATTTCATTTACAATGACTATTTCACCAAGTTCACTATTTAGTTAATGTGTGTTCATTTTCATTAAATTGATTTAACTTCCTATTAACCAGATCAATAACATTAGTAATTATTTTGTTTTATTTCTCGTTAACACTATTTACATGTTCTTTCAAGATATTTAAATCTGCGCTCATTTAAATTCTTAACTTTTCAGTTATTTCTCGCTGTGCATCCAATTTTATACAAGTTCTTCTCACTTATAGAATATTAAATATCGTTATTTATAATTAACTTATTCAGTAAATGCCTCCATTCCACTTCCGACACAAATGGTGCAAGTTGCCTAGGCCGTTTACAAGTTCGTAAGGACTGGAGCACTGAAACTGAAATATCTATATTTAATTTCCCAATCTCTACAATTAAATAAATAGAGTACCTATTATCAACCGACCGTTACTCACGAATCAAGTTCCATTTTCTTACAGTCCAACCGGTCGATCACAGTTCCTTATCACCCAATTTTCTCGCACTGTACTCGCTGGTCACTGCACCGTCGCCTGTTGCCTCCCACGCTACCACATGCACTCAACACTGATGGTCAGCTTATATTGCCGACATAGGAGCACACTGCGTCTTTTATTTTGATATTATTTGACCCAGAAGGATCTTGTCAACGCTAGTTGCTCCGATGGTGGTGATGATTCGCACAAAGGCGCCAAAATCGTTCGTTCTTATACAGGCAGGGGTGACATCAGCACCGAGCCATTATCACAGCCCTTGTAGTGGCTCCCCCTCCCCTCTCCCAGATAACGATGACGACTGGCTGAGGGCACTACTACTAGGTCGGCCTTATAAGGGAAAAATGCGCGGGTGTGTACCAGCCACGTGTAGCAACCCTTTTCGAATACATATATTTTAGGACTTTTCTTAATTAATTTTTATCCCTATATGGTATAACAGTAAGCAAAGTCAAATTTGAACATTTATTAAGGTATAGGTTTTTCACAGTAAACTGAGCACTTTTGAAAACAATGCTTAAGAACAACTTGTTTGCACTCTATGTATTATTCCGCCAAATGTAAAATTAACATAGTCGTGAACATGATAATTTTTTTTGCATCATCCAAGCGAAACTGTAAAATTATAAAATAAACTATTGTACAAATTTTCCCTTTTTTACACTTAAATGTGTAAAAAAAACAGAAAACATTGGAAATTATTTTAGAATTCACAAATGTTTTACCAATCGTTTATAATTCATCGTTAGGTCATGGAAATACTTTCCCTCTATCGTTATAAACTTTGCTGGGCTCATGTCACTCAGTGTGCTTGTTTAAATACATATAGGTAGGGACAGTGACCATTTTCATGTTGATTTCAAAAATGCTCAAATAACTGTGAAAAGTATAAAACATCTTGTTTTCTGAGAGTAGACAGAGCGTTTGGAAATAATTTTAGAATTCTGACTAGCCCAGGTGTATGGTGAGCTACACTTCTTTGGTATTATTACTTATTGAAAATGTTAAATGTAGTAAAATTTTAGCAGTCACGAAAATATGAGATACATTTGGATAGCATTCAAAGATAGTAGGTAAATAAGGGAAATACTTTCGGCTCATGTTTCAGAATGTCGCAACAAGGAGCGACAATAATGCAAGAAATGACAACACGTCAAACATTGAAGAAGTAATAATTGATGTCGAAGCAGAGAAAGCACCGTCGACATCTAGCAGGATGACTGTAAGTATCTGAATTATTCAGTAATTAATGTGCATGGAGTGAGTTACCCAGATAAGAGAATAAGTTACTGATATAATTAGTGAGCCTGCTTTCCTCAACAGGAGTGAAAATAAATTTTAATTATGTTCTTAAAAGCTGAGTTTGTGGGCAGGACTTGATGTTTCGTTGAAAACAATATAATTAGAGTTAAAACCACAAAGAAATGCAACAGTATTCCGACAATTACAAATACACATGTTCCTTACCCCTTGAACGCAGAAAACCTTGTACCATAAGCTAGCGTGCTATCAACTGCATTACGGAGGTCAGGTTCGGAGCATCAACTTCAGATTTAATCAGTCTTCTGTTTCGTTTGACATGGATGTTTTCAAAAAACGGCGCAGCTTTGAGGGAGCAACTGGTATGCTGTGTTTCTAAACGATGGGTTATTTAGGCAAGCTATTTTATCATCACGTAAAGGAAGAACTTACGAGGAGCAAAATACCGCAGTCACAGTGATTTCCTTATCTTTATGTATTTATTGGTGCCCAGGTAAAGAGTGTACTCATCTTGCCATTATCATCGTAGGACACTACGATCTACTTAAGTATGTTACTGCTCTGACTATAGAAGCCTTCTAGGTTACAACACATCTTAATACCATCCATGCTGGAAGCTGACTGAACAGGTAATGTGTATGGACTATAATTCTAATGTATTCTCTTTTGCGCTCTTAAAAGTATCTTTACAACTTTGTCATGGTAACTGTACGATGCAATCTGATCGTGAAATATTAGGCAGCAGGTCTCAGTATCAGAGAATTGGCACATCCATAATATGCATTTTTGAATTGGGCTTATGAGTAGTCCATTTACAAATCTTCCCACATCCACAAATATGACAATTTTCAATAATGGTCCTGTTGGTTCCTTCCTAGCCTTTGCTATGGAACGACAAATATTTTTCATGTCCAAAACAGCGCAAAGTCCATTTAAACACAGTTTTAAATTTCATTTCATTTACAAATAATGCTTGTCCACAAACGTTAAAGATAATTAATTTTAATTTCAGTGGAACAATTGGTTTCAAAAGGTTCTAATTTCTTCAGATAATCTTCATGACCAGCAGTAACATCCATACCAACAGTCATACAGCCACATAAAAAATTACACTCAATACATATTTTTCGCTGTTTCCCGACAATCAATGTAAACGGAGAAGGAACCCTTTGGGAATGGACTACTCAATCTTATGTAACAACAGGTGCAGTTCATCTTCAAAACTTATGTTCATGACCACTTCTTAAATAGCTTTCGCAATTCAAAAGTATTTTTTAATTTTATATTTGTCTTATATGTCGAGCTACGGATGCATCACTCTCATATTGTGCGGTTGTCTGGTCTGTAGTCCGACGAAGGCTTACCTAGGTTTCTTGGTGGCAAAGCTGGACACTACCATCCACTAGATATGCTGTCTTACATTGTTTTTCGACATTTGTCAACTAGAATGTGCTGATAACTCCTGTGTTCAGTATTTCCCACTAGAAAAAACTGGTAACTCGTGTTTCCAGCATTGGCCACCAGAGAGCATGCTCATTTCTGGTCGGCCAGAGTGATATCGACCTGTACTGAATAGCAACGAGGTCCGTACCCACAAAGTATGCAAAATGACATTAAATGACATTGATTTAAACACATCACGTACTTTTTTATTTTAAAGTATTTTACATAGTAAATATTGTTCTATAAAGCAGGGTTTTTTCCAACAGTGCATAATAAATCAAATAAAACACAACATATTTGAAAAATATAATTTTATTCTGTACATTATGAGAAAACAAAATTGAGAAAATTCATATACAAATGTATTTCTCTGCAATCTTCATTGTTCACTGTCGATGTACGCATCGGTAACCCAGGAATTGTACAGGCTGGGAACACCATTACTTGATTTATGGCCATCAATTTCACTATTACAGCCCTTTCTCGACCAAATACACATCTGGAAATTTCATAGGCTGTAGCTTCTCTGCTTAGAAACTGCCATTAATGGGAACATTATTCGATCCTCGATATTGTAGCTTCTCGAAGCATAGTTTTTACATGTCGCAAACGAATGATTTTGGGGCTCCAATTCGCTGTGAACCCTTTCTCGAATATTCTTTACTGTTTGGAGTTGCGCACCAGGTCACCAACCTTGGCTTTATGCCTTCAAAGATCCCTAATCTTCAGAAAATTGTGCATGGTTCGATGGGAGGAGTTGTCTTTCTAATCGTCGGGATTCATTTTGTGGTCGAGTGCACCATAGTTACATTCGCGTACGCGATTCGGGAGCATATTCATACACTTGTAGTTGTCACTCGCAGCGAAATGCCTCCACATCTTGCTCTTCAGAGTCCTGTCGAACATCTCGACGATAGATGCTTTGAGATTACTGTATGCGGAATAATGTTTTATGTCATGTTTCTTCATCAGGGCCTTTAAATTTGCATTATAAAATTCCTTGCCCTGGTCGGTTTGTAGATTGACCAGGATACAACCTTCATGCAATATGTCCGCCACTATCGCCTTCAGTGCATCGACCACATTCTTCTACTTGACAGGCTTGGCCCAGGCGATTTTTGCTATACGCATCGATGATGGTCCACATGCAATTGTAGCCCTTGTTGACCTGGTCATATGGTATCATCTCCACAAGGTTGGCTAGAAAAAGGTCATTCATCACACACATTACGACTTTGTGCCCTTGGTAGTTGTGTCTTGCGGACCTGTGCAGTTAATGGGCGATTTCCAATTGACCCATTGTTTGTAGACTCCCTCCTTTATTTCTTCGATGATAGAAATTATCTTGTTAGCATGGGTGTAATTTCGTAGCTTTGCAAAGCGACCAGTGGGTGCAGCATATTGACCAGCTCGTCCGGGTCGTCCCATAATATATAGTCGGTGTTCTTTAATGTTTATCTTATTCTAATTTGCTCCACTTTTCAGTGCTAGTTCACTGAAGAGGTCTGCGAGAATGTATATTTTTTTTCGTGAACTTCTTCCTTATAAGTACTGGTTTATGGATCGTTATCATGGTAAGTGCATGCATGAGTTCGAGCAACACCTTGTATTCCAAAATATCGCATTCCATAAATTCCCTGGGCTCCTTGAGAAATAGAAGTTCGTAAAGCCTGCAAGTTCCATGCATCTTGTAATAACCTACTTCGATAATCCCACCTGGTAGAAACTATATTTTATCTGCACCAAGAAAATATTTATCGTTATACATATTTACACCATGCATCATATCATGTTCGCGTCATAAGAGCCGGCAAACCACAGCATTTGTTTCTATGCCTATCTTCTCTACTTTAATCTTGTGTAGCAAATCCTCATCCTATCTACCATATCAATCTGTACACACACTGTCATCACATTTATGCTTCTTCGCAGGCTCAGCAGTATCGTCGATTTCTGTCTTCAGAACTGCAGGTGCTCCATTGGCCTCTCTGAGTAAAACAAGATGGCGAGTAATGGGCTTAAAAATTTCTTCATTTATAATGCCGCACGAAATGCTGGCTCTCTTCGCGAGTAAATACTTTGAGGAGAGAGACTGAATCACTCGATGCAGGTCGCTAGTGAAAACTGACATCGCACTGAATAAAAATGTCTACCACCGCACTCTTTCATGGGTTTAGTCGTGGGTCTCCGACAAAAGACTTTCGATTTTTTCCAAGTATTCTCTGCAGACTTCCAATGTGATGCTGCTCTGTTTCTGAACATCAATTATTTTCGCGAGTATGGAAAACGAGGTATTGAGTGTTCAAGTCGTGTATCCTTCCAGGTTTATCATGTTGTCTTAATTTAGCACAGATGCCACATTCAATCATATTGTAACTTGATGTTGCAAACATGTTAAATAATTGTCCAAACCATTATATCGCGAACGACCTCAGTCTTCACATGCTCCATATTTGCCCCAAACTCGGGCCGGTAGTTCTGTTGTAGTTGTGTTCGGACAACATAATGCACTATTCCGAGATGATACTATTACTAGTTTCGAGGATGAAATATTTAGTAGCAGCATTAAGATCATTCATGTTCGCCAACTTTCAAAAAGATTAATTTAATAGCATCACAAGTTCCATAATTTATTGGTACGAGAAAACCTCCAACTTCGTTTTTGTCAAGATGCAGCTTAAGACTACTTTGCCCGAATTTCGATATGTTCTAACTCCTTCTTGACATTCAACAACGATCTTATCGAAACTCCATCGGTTCCATTTTATAGAGGCCAGTCTTTCACCATTACCAAAAAAACTATACTTCTCATTCCATCACAAGAAACACAAATTCTTGAATTCCCATAATGCCATGTCTGCATTGACATTAACATACCGGAAACTTATAGTTCCATCGTTAGTGGGCGCGACTATTTAAGGATAGGCAACCTGCTGTAAGTGGCCGAATTACACATCCAGAACAGTGATTACCGGTTCTATCGTGGTAACCTCACAGAAAAGGGTCGAGCGTCGTTCCTTAACCCTTGGCCGAACCACAAGTGCCCGGGAAAGAGGAAGGGGGCGGAGGACGAGTCCGTAGGAATGTCAATTAGGCACAAGCGGATAGAAAGTTTGCATGTACTGCACATGTTGCCTTTACTTCTTGCTGTCATACCAACAGGGGGGAGGATCATACGGTCACTCCGGTGGGAGGAGCGTAGGTTGGACACTTGAGGCGGTGTGGCAGTACTATGCTATAGTAACCGAGCCCAACCTACTTACCGATTTCTTGAAAGGATGGGTGATGCGTCTTTTATAGCCTCTCGACGTCCATGGCAACCCAAGGCTTCTCGTGCCACCCCTGTTTAAACGAATTGGGCTCTGCCGCCTGGTCCCTATGGGAATCAGCTTCCTAGAGGCTGTATAGGGGTATCTGCCGTGATGGCTTGGGCCGATAGTTAGTACCAAGGCCCGACCACTTGGCGGGGTGTTGGACCTCTTGGTACTCAGGCCACTGAGGCCCAAAGCAGGAATTTCCATGTGAAGAAATTCTAGGATGGTAAAGGACGCGTGTCCGATGTCAGCGGAACCAAGTCTTATGGGCGGCGTGGCGATCACGGCGCTCGGTGAAGAAACCAAGGGTATAAAACCTGATAATGATGACAGTACCCACCTGTTTCAGAGAGACCCCGCATCTCCCTGCCCGTGGGTGGGGCTCTGGCGATCGGGCATTGGAAAACCCATACGTGCCATGGAAAATAAGAGGTAGCACGGGATGATCTGTTTGGCCCATCCGGAGGTACCTTCTGGTGTACGGATCAGGTGAGGTTGGACTCGTGCTGGCAGTGGTTGACTCCGCATGCTGGAGGAGGCTCGGAGAGATTCCGCCTCTTGTTGAAGAGCCCGGCGGTGAGCAGGCCATGCTCCTGGGCGTCCCGAGATGACGTCAGGGGTGTGGGTAGTGCTCCGGCCAGACCACACGCTTGGTCAACTGAGTGGTAGGATCTCAGGCCTTGTGGTAGGACATGCTCGGTGCGATCTGGTAAATCATATCGGGGCTACGCTCGGTGCGGCCTGATGAAAGGTCGGAGCTATGGGTTTGATCAATTTCGGTGAGTGCTGGTCATGTCTGCGTTGAGAGGGCGTGATCCCTCTTCCCCGTCTACTGGGAGGCCGGGGTACGGAATGGCCGAATGGCTTAGAGCGCCCCGTTAGCAAATAAGAGCATGGCTCCGGCTGTGTTTTATGTTTAACCATGTCATACCAACACATCTAGAAATGACAGTCTGTTGTCGGTGGCTGTCAGGTCGTTCTGTTAACCTCTCAGTTTGGACCACCACATTTGCCAAACTCGCCGACATGTTGCTCATTTATGGGGAAACGAGACACAATGGGAGGACTGCTCATCGGTTACATCATGAACGATGCTCAAAGCGATGCATTCCAGTGCAGACAATGTTATCATGCATCGAATGTCAACTGCGATAGAAAGGTTCGTTGTTGTTATGGGAAATACCCCCAAGTACAAGTACACGACTTGTTGCACACGACATTGGTACAGACCATGCCACTATAAGGCACATGTTACATGAGCAACAGTTGCGCCCGTATAATCTCCAGATAGTTCAAGCCATGGGACCAGCAGACTAGCCTCTTCGAATTGACTTCAGCAGGTGGTACATTAGAACCTCGGAGGACGATCCACACATTTGTGTGCCCTTCAGTGATGCGGCGCAATCACAGTGGATGGTATTTTCAACTCCAGGAACAGTCATGTCCGGGCCAATGACAATCCACATGTATTATTTGTTACATCATGTCAGGACTACTTTTTGGTTAATGCTTGGACTGGTTTTGTTGGACATGTACTTGTGGGACTTAACATGCTGCCTCCCATCTAGGTGGCATATTAACCTTCGCTTCCTCCAAAATAAGCTACCTGAAATTCAAAGCCGAGACTGCAGAGGAAAATCTCGTTTGCATGTGTTAATAAGGTTCCAGCATGATGGTACACCGGCTCATTTTACACTGGTGATGCGCAAGTTTCTCAACGAAACATTTGGACATTGTTGGATAGGACAGTGTTTGTATGTGCCTTGGCTGCCACATTCTCCTGATATCACCAAAATGAACTTCTTTCTCTGGGGTTACATGAAGTCGCTAGTGTACGAGACACCCATGGATTCATAAATGACCCTTATCGTGCGAATCCATGTAATTGCCACACACATTCAGGCTGCTCTGTATCTGTAACTTAGTGCAAAACATGAAGTGTGAAACGTATTTTGTAAACAACAGTCACCAGACCTCAATAAACACCACTAAAATAAAGGACTGTAAAAAATGTAAGCCAATTTCAGCAAATGCTCACTTCAATATCATTTCTGGTGGATACCGAACGACATTACACACCTCAAAGCGTGTATTACATTGTGAACAACAGGTTGCCTAATACAAAAATCTTACGCCCTCTAGTAACGCATCTAATTGTTTCCGACCGCATGTTTATAAGCAAAACTTTTTCCTTTAAATCTGTAATACTTGCCCTAGAGTGTTGTAACACAAATTTTTTAACATTCTGTGTATCCCAGAGGCATGTTCGAGGTGTGCATCCCACTCTCCATGCTGTTGGAATTTTCCGAAGACCACAAACACATTATAATCTATTTGAAGCAAGTATTAGTGCTGCTTATAGCTAATGAGCATATTTGTCACCATCATGTGTATGGAGAAAAACCTGGAGGCTGTGGAACTGAGGCAACAATCTATTGAATGGATGCTGCCTCGTGTCCGATTGAGCACTGCTAAATGCATAAATATGTCGAGGAACATGAAAGCTGGCCAAAAAAATTTTGTGCCATTCATGTCGCGGAGTTTCAAAACATACTCCGGATTGCTAGCAAGCCAGTGCATCAACTGGATGACGAAGTCCAGCTTCACTCTTGAGAAACTGTGGTATATTTCATTGGGATACAGACCAGAAAACAGAACAATGTGAGAACGAGCTGTTTTCTGTTCGGTACATGTCAAACAGAAAATATTAAAATATTTTTAAAAGCGAAAGTTGTCCATTTATGGATATGAATATTATCTTTGAAAATATACAGTACTTTCAGGCATATCACATGTACACTCAATTTCAAAATTCATATTTTGGACATGCTTAGTCCTCGATTATGAGCCACATCACTTTCAAGAGTATAGCCCTGCTTATGGTTTTCGATGTGAGTAAACAGGACGAGTGTATTACCTCCTATGTACTCGACTACAGGATCGAATTCACGACTCATTCACGACTCATTCCTGCACATATGTAAGCTTTCATCCTAGTACTTAACGACCAGTTTCTATCGCACAATTTCCGGAACAAGTCTGTAAAATTTTGTTGTATGTACTGAGGAAAATATATAAATGCATTTGTTCAAGTAAAATATATGTATATTTGCCTTCAAGGTGTATTGCAATCTGCGGGGTTTACAGAGCCAACATGTCTTCATGCTCAAGGAAATTGCAGTGATTCATAAAGAAAATGGCAAGTCACGAACCCGCAATTTCCAGCCTCTGTATACAATGAGACTGCTGGATGAGAAGAACATGAAAATCAATGAATGGTCAACCAAGGACTAACATTGACTGGAATGGGATGAATGCAAAATTGTATACCATCAGGTGAGAAATGTGCTCTGCGATCTGTTACTGCAATACCCGAAGGCCCCGATTTACATGGCAGGACCTGAGAAGAAAAATGGCTGAGCGATATGTAGAAGTTTTAAGTGGAAATCATCGCTGTGCATGCTGAGTATAGATGTCGTTAGTTTCGGAAACTCGTTAAAATTTAAGGCATTCCACATCGTCATATCTGCGATAGGTCAGAACATAATTGGGCCTGTGCACTGTAGAATATGCAGCTTCTGCACAAATGGTGCACATCATCCTTGGACTAAGATCCGATGAGTTACGACTAGATACGAAATTTCCCGAATCGACTATATGTTTTTGAGAAATATTCATTTGTAAATAAAGGCAGGAACATATCCCCACCTTCAGTTGGCTTCTGGACACCATACGAAGATGTATGTATTATACCCTGCGAACATTTACGCGAGTGTCACGCCCTGTCACTGCAACACCGTTTAAATAAACTGTGACACAGGGTACCTATGCACGTACATGGAGGGTTGTGATTGTAGTGGCATTGCAGATTTTTGAACATTTCCATGTCGTGCGAACCAAGCCAGCAGCTTGTAGCCTGTTGCGAGCCTGGAAAGTGTGCTGCCTCTCAAATTCGTCCAGCATTGCATCTTTTCACCAGCTTCGAAGATGTGTCTCTTTTTGCATGCACGATAGCTCTCACAAAGGACTGCATGAAGGAAAACTCTCAGGTACCTGTCGAGCCTGCTAAAGATTCGAGTCATACGACAAGACATTGGATGCCTCACAGATGCCATATAGCCATCAGCAGTTACACGAAAGACGATGCTGCACCTCCCAATCGATGTGCCTCCAGTTCCAGAGACGAGCCGGCACCCATTCATCAACGTCGCAGTCACCACCCAACGAGGTGTCTTCTTTTGGTAGCGGATGCTGGTTCCACCACCAGCAGACTTGGTATCGATGAGCTGGATGTTGGTTCTACCATCATCGAGCTATTGATAAAAGAGAAGCTGGGTCTACATTGCAATGATAATGCAATCTATGGTGAATCGGAGAGAAGTATTGCCGCATCTTGTGTCGAAGGTCTTCATAACAAACCTGCGATTTGTGTGACCTTTGAAAGTGCTGCTTCTTACTGCTATAAGTAAATTGCTCTACCTTTTAATCAAAATGGAAAATCTGCAGATAAAAAAATTATGATTTGGACTATATTCAAAGAAATATTAAAAATATAATCATTATCGATTTTGTGTCCATTATGTTTCGTTTATTATCTGCATAAAAATTTTTATGTAAAAAGGCTCTGCTGAACCAACCCAACAATATAGGTGTTGCTCTTGTGAAAAGACCTTCGCTTATGGCTGCAGTTCCTGGCGACATGAATAACATGGCTTTAAAATTACCCGCACTCAAAAAAAGTACACATGTTCTAGGTGTGGAATGTAGATTGCATAAATGGATGGCCTAAGGGTGCACATAAATATATGCAAGGGCCTTCCTCCATGATGATTGACCTTCACAGTTATCAATGTATGTTGACCTTCTGACTTTATCAAATATAAACATGTTGTTAACAATTCCCACAGATAGGACAACAAATGTTTTAAGTGGTCAGTGTTGACCGAATTTGTAAAATTTTTGTATCCTCAGAAGGTATGCTGAGGTGGAACAATGTTTTATTTTAGCTTACTCGAGTTTCCGATTACTCTACAGCAAATTAGGGTCTTTCAAAACAACAACCCTGGCATGTCTGTAAATTTGTACTTTCTGAATGCTAGGGGAAAAGTGGTGTCAACACGTGCGACTAAGAACAAGAGATCTGAACATATCGATATTCTGATAGTGAAGGACAAAACTAAGTGTATTTGGCATTATTGTTACATGAAAAAATTACCTTGTCCGGTTTACTCGCAGTTTACTTCTCATGGGTAAAAAGTTCTGTCTGCAAAAATTATTTTAAGCACCTTACCGATTACCCAGGGAAATCAACATTCACTGGAGAACAGAGCCACGCAGTGCACAAAACAAAGTGTAAGTGAAAAATTTTTCATTTGTATATTAATTTTTTACTGCAATTTCTTATTCTGTAATGTACAGAATAACATTTTAATAAAAAACATAGAGTTTTTTCTTTTTTAAATACATTTTTGCCCAAAAAAACTTGATTCATATAAAAATATGTATTATGTAAAAAAAAAATTCAAATAATAAAATGTTAAGTATGTCGTCTGCTAGTCTTCGTGCTGGAAGAATTTGTGCTCTGGTATCGCAGTTTTGAGCCCCTGAACTCTTTGGTGTCTGTTTTTTTTCTAAACGGTAGCCTTTTATAAATTTTAGGTTTATGTGTCATATTTTGGAAACAATTTGACCGATTTAAATAAAATTTTGTATGTTAACACCGCAGTATGTAAGCATTGAATTTGTTGGAGGATATTGTTGTTGGTTTACCATTTAGGAAAATAGCTTTATGTTAAAAAAATAAACTTTTTACATCATGTCTAGAAAACTACTCAACCAATTCTCGCCAAATTTGGCATATTGAAGACCATGTAGATGTATGTAAATAAAATTGATGAAGCACCTATTTGCTAAATGGTGGCCTACAAATATTTGAGGTTTATTTGGTATAACTACTATACCGTTGGCCCCATTTGAACCATTTTTTTTACGTTCAGAAAATCTGTTATAAGCATCATATCTGCCAGAAAACAACCACTTTGTTCTGCAATTTTGTTAGATGGCGCTACATGAATGAATACATTTATTGTGTAATGTATCGGTAAAGAATTGACCGATTCGTATCAAATTTGTCAAACATGTAGTACTGTGGCAAGTGATATATACACGTTTGTTTTAAATATATAAGGAAAATATTTTGAAAATGGCGGAAATCTAGTAATTTTAGCATAGCATGCTATATCTTCGAAACCATGTAATCAATTCCAACTTATCTTCTTGTGGCGGGAGTCCTATAACAGCCATCAAGTGTGTCTTCATAAATCCTCTTTTGTCCACCAATTATTTTAGATAGCGCAACACGAAAAAATAAAGTTTTTATGTCATATATCAGGAAATAATTGGCCGATTCCTACCAAACGCGCAAACAAGTATACTACAACAGGTTATGTCAATTAATACGTTTTAAGTAGGTCTGACATTTATTTTTAAAATGGTGGTCATATAGCTATTTTGGTTTTGTATGCTATTGCATCAAAACCATGTAATTAATTCAAATATGTCTTATTATGCTGACAATATGTATTACAATCATAAAACGTGTCACACACAAAGTCTCTTTTGCCCACCATTTTATAAAATAGTATCACTAGACAAATTAAAGTTATGTCATATCTGCAGACAAAAGAACAGACTTAAATTGAATTTGACAAACAAGAAGCACAATAGCTGGCCGTATAAACTTATATGCAATGATTGAGTCACAGACATATATTCAAAATGGTAGCCATATAAAATGTTAGCTCAGTATTTTTATTTACGAAACAAAAAAAAACTTATTTTAACTTAAATTGGTATGCAGGCAGTATCTATGATATGCATCAAATATGTCTATACAAAGCCTCAAAATAGTGGTTATGTATATATTGACATTTTTGGCATATCTATTTAACAATTGAACCAAATTTAATCAAACTTTTAATTAAAAACGACATGTACATAGCCTTATATTAGGCAATTTTGGAAGATTACCCTGTTAAAAAAAAAATGTTTTAATGCCATATCTCGGAGATCTAACAACCTATTTTAACCAAATGTTTCACACAAGCAGCGCTATCGTAGGCCATGTAAACTTACGGGTTTTTAGCGGCTCAGACACTTATTTTGGAAATGATGGTCTAGTTAATATTTCAATTGACTCATTCCTATTACCTATTCAAAACATTAGACTGATTACATCCGGAGTTGATTCTCCGAATCCTACCTTGGTGATGCATTTGATTGCACGCTAGCTTAATTTTACGAGTTTTTTTAGTTCGAATCCCGGGTAAGTCACATCATTATTTTAATTGGCTTGGTACCGATGCTTATGTTTCTGGATTCATCTCTAATAATATTGCTGTCAACGAGAAGTTGCCTAACTACTATCTAAGTATTTAATAACTTTACTAAAAAATATTTCCACCTATGCAGAGGAAAGTAGGCTCATTAGTTTTCAGTATCTTCTTGTGCTAATCGTGAGCAGACAAGTGAAGAAGTACGAGTGTCTGAAATAGTAAGCATTCAGTGTACCCTTGCATTAAACCATCATGATCAGGACCAAAATGTGGATATACAGAATTTGCATCCTGATTTTCCTGTTGTTTTGCTCCTTAAATTAGGTAGTGCTGATTTAATTTTGTATGATGTCAAAATTTATGTTTCTAAACCTGTATAGCTTCGTCCTTATGATTTAGTACCTCCAGAAATGTATATAATGGGAAGTCAAGTTCAGGGTTTGCTAGACAATAAGGTTATAGAACCATCTTTCAGTTCTCCTACTTTTCTGCGGTAAATTATCGTTTTTTGAACAAACTAATTAACATTGAAAGTGTACCATTACCAAATTTGAATTCAGTTTTCCACTGGTTTAAAATACAAAATACAATAGTATTTTCAACTTAAATTTTGCGTACAACTAAATTGCTCTTACCAAGAAATTAATCATGTAACTGGATATTGTGTACCTTGGAACTTGTTCCAGTACACTGAAGTCTCTTTTGGATTTGCTACTGCACAAGTACTCCCTCGTCTTCTCGATCAAGTCTTGGTAGATGTCAAATTCATGTATGTTTTCAATTACCTTGATGACTTAGTTGTGTACTCAGAAAATTTTGATCAGGATGCAACTCATTAAGGAAAGCGTTAGAAAGACTCAGTAAGGCAGTTATTTCTGCAAATCTGAACGAGGTAGAATTTTCTGTATTTGAAATTTTATTCCTGGGTCACCTAGTTTTCTGAGAAAGGAGTTTCAAGTGACCCAGACAGAACCTAATCTAATCAGTAATTTCCCACCTCCAAAAGATTCTAAAGGTATTTCACATTTTATTGTCATGGTGAATTTCTATTTAATATGTATTCCTAAATTTGCTGAAGATGTTTTGCGAGGGGTGCTTCCTGAATCTCTCCACGAGGCATCCTTTTCCAGGGTCATTTGCTTCTTCTCCTTGGTTATTGCAAGACACTTTTCGTCGCAACAGATAACAAATTGTGTTCTCTAACAAGATGTTGCCACAGATTGTGGTTTATTTGTTTAATTATGTAGTTTGGTCGACAGAAATAAGAAATGTAGTTTTAGCACAAGTAAGGAAACCAGTATTTTAGTTGGTGACCTGCCGAGTGTGATGTACAACTACATTTAAACTTCTCCTCAACCATCCTTATAAGTAAGTTTGTTCACCAGCAGTTTTGTATCAATGTAATGCTTTCGTGCTCCGCCATTAATCAAGCAGTATTTCTGTTCACAGTTCACAGACGCTTTTATTTCCGGTTTGCATTTTTGGTCCATCACCTTAATTTTCGTTTCCTTACTACGTTTAGGCTCTGTAAAAACGAAATCACTTCTAAATCAGTGGGACGATCCTGGCCTCAGTTCATTTCCTATAATGTGCCGATCATCAAGGCTGAGTTGGCTTAACCACTATTATTTACCTCAGACAACTAGTATTCTTCATAATTTTATATCGCGCGATGGGACATTTAGTAAATCAATTCAAAGTCAAGAAATTTATTTTTTATCAATTAATATTATGGAATGGAAAAACATTTTTCATACTGGCAAATTATTGAAATTGAATGTAAAATTAACTTTAAATATAAATGTAATTGAAATATATATTATGGTTAGTTGCAAGGGGCCCTTCTTCTTCACAGATTTATTTATAGGTGTTCATTTTTCTTCTCTTTTTACTTTTGTGCTAATTTGAACATTTTTCTTAAGTGTTGCGAAAAAATGTTTTCATTAATTTTATTTTAAAATACAAATACATAAATCCACGTATTTGATCTCTTTATTTTAACTCTGTGTTATTTACAGATAATTTAATTGTGTATCCTCTGTTATTTATTAAAATTACGAATTTGACGTAGCATTTCGTTATAATGATATGTGTCACCTTTTTCGAGTACATAATTTCCTCTTCTTTTAATGTAGCTTTTGGTAGTAGTTTGTATGATTGTTAGGGGTACAAATTAAATCATAGTATTTCGCGTTGTTAAGTTCTAAACAAATGCTACCATGTTCGTAGTCACGTGTTTTTAATTTACTTTCGTACATGTCACATTTTAGCGTACATTTCGTGTTTATGTGTGTTGAGGCAATCACTTCCGTCAACAACGAAATTGATTACATTGTTTCTTTATTTTGCAGTGGTACTGTATTCTTTTATCCTCTCTCCGTTGCAGTCCTGGACATTCCGCGTAGCTAACGTTGCACTTATTTTGTTTATGCATGCTGCCATAAAGTCTGGTTGTGTGTTTTTTTATTAGGTGCACAATAATTCCATTTCCAGATATTCCAATTATAATCCTATGGTATCTTTTGTTTTGCCAGGGATTTAGATAGATCCTAATAAAACCATTTAATTTAAATTTGACATGCAATTGGCAAAGTTAGATATATCTAATATTTAAATAATGTACGAACTTTGTGCGGTTTATTTGGAGGTAGTTTTCATATTTGTTAGTGGCACACATNCATTTTAGCGCACATTTCGTGTTGATGTGTGTTGAGGCAATCACTTCCGTCAACAACGAGATAGATGGCATTGTTTCTTTATTTTTCAGTGGTACTGTAGTCTTTTATCCTCTCTCCGTTACAGTCCTGGACATTCCGCGTAGCTAACGTTGCACTTATTTTGTTTATGCATGCTGCCATATAGTCTGGTTCTGTGGTTTTTTTATTAGGTGCACAATATTTCCATTTCCAGATATTCCAATTATAATCCTATGGTATCTTTTGTTTTGCCAGGGATTTAGATAGATCCTAATAAAACCATTTAATTTAAATTTGACATGCAATTGGCAAAGTTAGATACATCTAATATTTAAATAATGTACGAACTTTGTGCGGTTTATTTGGAGGTAGTTTTCATATTTGTTAGTGGCACACATAGTTATGATTGTGTTCATTATTAGTGTTTTAGGCAGTGAATTGATTATTTTCTCTGCTTCTGTTCACTTCCACCTCCTGCCGGTTATGGTCGTAGATGGCGGCGATCACTGTTTTTTTCCAATTGAGATAACTTCAATGTTTGCATAGATCATTTGGGCATCGGACATCTGCTTCAGTTCGATCGATGATGTGTTAATGGCTGAAACAATATCGCTTGTGGATGTAATTATGCCTTAAGATCCCCCTGGGTTAAGGCAGAATCAATGGTAAATATTTTTTAGCCATATAGGTTTTTGAAGAATGTTTTTTTTTTCACTTGGGCTTTCCTCTTGCTTTCTGCTCCCATGGCCATTTTCACTTTTGTCTTTATTATTTTTAAAATGCGCATTGTGGCTATATTGCCTTAGATTCTGGTTCTGGTGCACTATGTATTTCTTCGGCGCTCTGTGCGAGTATCTGGTCTGCAAGACGTCTGGCTTGTAGAACCTTGTTCATAGAATAAGTGAAATTGTGCTCCTTGCATGTATTATTCGGAATTTTTATGCTCGTGTCACCATGTGTCGGCTTTTTAGCTAGCTTTGTTCATGGCCTGCAGAACTTGAATCCAAAAATGTGCAACTACAACAGTAGATTTTTGATCAGTGTATTAAAGCTCCAATTTTCATCTTCGATCTCACGTCATCAAGACATAGCAGTTAACTGAACTACGAACAAATAAGTTTCCTTTATAGATATTTATTCCAGTGTATTGGAGATTTTCGAACATAGTATTCTTCTTCCCATTCAAATTAGCATTAAAAATGCAGATTCTACCAGTGACTCCCATTATGGTTAGCTGTTGACAGTATACGAATTAGTATGTTTCAGGGCAACAGAAGGGGGAAGAGGATCTGAGGACCGTCAGTCATCTTAAATGATGTTATGGCGGCTAACTTGAGTGTCCTTTACCTACACCTGACTTCTTTTTTCTGGTCGCCACCTTGTTTTCCAGCAGTTATCTTGATTCCATCTGCCATTTCGCCAATTTCTTTTTTCTCATCGGGCATCTTGTTTATACAATTTTCCAAATCTACTTCATGATCTGTCATTCCACCAAGCCATATTGTTTCAAGAATTTTCTCCCAGTTATATTTATGTGCTTTCATACATTCTAGCCTCCTCGCCTGCCCTGTCACTCCACCCACAATCTTGTTTTCCATAGGTCTCCATCTTGGATGTCAACTGCTGTAGTTCCCAAGACCTTTGTTGAACTGCTGCTTGCTAAGGGGCGCTAGTGTCGTCCATCTTCGATTCTGGAGATGACAACTAGGAGCACTGCTTTCGCTGGACTGCCATCTTCGTTTCTCTCGCCATCTGCTAGAGTGCACCACTTGTGTCTGCCATTTTCATTTTCAGCTGTTATGTACGCCTCTTCCTAGTTCGTAAGGTTGTCTCGTGATATATGTATGTATTTATGTACCATCACCCTTGCATGCCAATATTTATCGTTAGACGACTCAAAATATCTTCTGGAGGAGGGGAGGATCGAACTTTCGAATCTTGCATCCCCATTCAAACATCCTAGCCTTTTAAGCTATCAGGACATCTGCTAAATCAAGCGTTCGTAATGAAGTATATGTACTATCGTGTGAGGGGAAAAATTATATGTAAGTTGTTATAGATATAGCCCATATTATTACCCTAGAATTAGCAATACATTTTTTTTTATAATTCTTTTTTGTATCCATACAGCCCAAATGGATATTTGAGATGATCTGAGAATAATATTTTAAGAGTTTCCAATTGCATCAAGCAAAAATGTGCTTAATTTTTAAAATATATAATTACATGCAGGTAATAATAATTTATTTTATATATTTTATTATTTTTAAGTGCCATAAACACCATAAAATTTTGTTTTCATATATAAGTGAAGGCAATATATTTTCTTTGAGTATTTTTATTGATGAAAAATAATGGAAATGTGTACCTTACATATAAAAAAATTATTTTAAGAATAATTTATATAAACATTATTTATTACAAATTGTATACATATCTTGGAAATAAACTCTAGCTATTTTTACATAAATAATATGATTTGGAAAATTATTATATTATATTTTTCAGTGGAGTTTCATTTCGTGTGTTATTCATTAATAAGTGCTGCCTCTTGTGTAAAACTGGTAAAACATCATTTTCCTCTACAGTGCAGAACTTATTAACTGGTATCGTCTTCTAGCACTTCCACCCCACTTTACCACCCTCATGGCAACTGAAGTGCTTATATGTGCTTGTCTCCGGCAGGGGACGGAGCTATAAGGAACACTTGCAAGTACTAAGGAATTTTAAAATATTTTTAAATCTCCATGGTGCTGGAAGAGTAAGATGTGTAGGCAGGTTACAACACCGAAAATTATCATGTCTGTGACAAAAATATGCCATTGTGAGAAGAAAAAATAAGAAGGAAAAAAGACAACAGTCGAAAGTATGTTATCGAAAAGATGATAGAAAAGAGGAAAAAAAGGAAGACAAGAAGTCAAATAGATAGGGCATGTAAGAAGAATACCTCATCTAGTGGTTTCAACTGCATTGATGGTTCTACCAAAATATTTCATCCTTCGCAATTTTGGTGAAAGGCAAAACACTGGTGGCGGTATTGCACTTACCCTAGGTAGAGAAGGAGGATAAAGAAGATTGAAGCCCTCTGAAGTGTACATGTTGACACGACCGTCCCACTTGCTGAAGATTTCAGCGGAAATATATGCGACGTACATGCATAAAAATATGATTAATACTGTGATCTCGGTATGTCATGTAATGACAAAGAAATTATTTTGTATAATTTTGGTGGTCGGAGTGAATTGATGACAGAAAAAAAAATTGTATAATAGTACAGAAATATATATGCCAACAAATCACCAAAGCTGACAAATATAAATTGTTTTCCTACTCTCTTTCTCTCTCTCCAAAAAAGAATATTCATATGTACAATGTGCTAACATTTTTTCACTGTACTGTAACACTATACAGTATAAAATACTTGTGTTATAAAATTTATCCTTTATAGACTATTAATACCACAAAATTAAATAATTATACGAAATACTACACTTATTACTGCTTGGCTGTTAAGAGTTACATGACTTGTTTTATGTAAATTAATATGACACTGGTGTCGTATTCGCATTGCAAATTTAAAGCTATCAGGAATCTATTTATTTATGAATGGGAATAATGGTTGTATAAAAAAAAATTTAAGTAAGGAAATGAAAACTAATTTTGACAAGTGGTTAGTAATAAAAAAAATTGTGTCGACAATTGTAGTTATTATTTATAAATAAAATTCTTATGTTACAATTTTGCACATACTGGTACACAACAAAAATAAGTTTAAACAAACTGCATTCCAGAAGAATAAGAAATCGGCTGTAGTTTGACAGCTAGAAATGATAGGTTGTATTGCTAGCGATTCCTGTTAATCGAACTATTTCATTTGGGCAAGAGGAACTATCTAACATTCTTCCATTGGCGGTCACTTTACCTGGATACAAGTTCACCATATAATGTAAAAAATGTCTTATAAAAACCATATGCAAATATTTGTTTCGTGATCGAAAATACTTGCTGCTTGTATTTTGTTGAAGTTGCGGTGTTTTCTTTATGGCCAAACAGACTACCACGGGCCGACTGAAGAGAGAACTCTAGGAATGGGAAGGACCTGCAACTTTGCTCAGCGGTGACTTACAAGAGGACCAATGCGTGTTAAAACAAATATCCAATAAAAATACTTCACTTTGCTTTTAATAATGTCTTCGGTGCTAATACTTGCATTCAAATTAACTTTAAACCCATTACAAAATGGCAATTAGTGCTGACTTGCTCCGATACCGGTTTACAGGCCAAGCGCGAATGATTTGCAAAGGGCCTTGACCTACTGGCTGCCAATTGCTGCGAAAAATGAAATAAACATACTTAATAAACTTGTACTATACCATTCACTACACGCTCAAGTCAACTGATTAAAAAAATTGATAGATTGCAATATACATAAAATGTGATGTAAAAATACTATTTACTTCATTGTTAATAATCCGTAACCAGAAAGCAATCATATATTTTTTAGAAAAGAAATCTACATAAAACTCAATGTCGAAATAATGAGAAAGTTCGTTGACAACAAATATTAATAAAAAGCCATCAATTCATTATTTAATAAATTTTACACAAGTAACTATCCTAAATATAACATAGCTTCATATTTCATAACTCTAAGCAAAATAGCAGGTGGTCAAGATACCTAAAATCACTCTAAAATATACAATTGCGATGGATCAAAGTACTCGATTTTGAAACGACAAACCAAATATAAGAGGGAGAGATCTCTGCCCACTCCAGCCTTTATAAAGGATCGAAAGTAGTAGCTATGTAACTATGCAGAGAGGGGTTACCAAAGAGGTTACAGGGGTTGTGCGTATTGATATAAGAAGTAGAACCTATAGGGGAGGGGTTACCATAGCGTTTTCATTGGCCGACTTCCAATTCCACCCTACTTATATTCTCAGAATCTATGTAGGGATGATGTGCCATATATGGTAGTAAAGTTTTTGGCCGAGTGATTCCTCCTATAAAAAAACAGGTTTTTTATAGGATAAAACAGTGTAATTCGTCCAAAAATAGTCTGGCTTCTGCGGGATTTTACCCAGGGGGGAAACCAGGGATGCATCCAAAAATAGCTTGTCTCCCGTGGGATGTTCTCTAACGCATGCTGGTAAGGGGAAAACACACTTATCATAGTTCTCTCCGAACACTAAGATGTTTCTCCTGATTGACAACCACCACTTATTCACATTTTCTAACATTAAAACATTTACCTTGTGGTGACACTCGTCCTACTAAGATGACAAGCGAAAATGTACCTGAACCCCAACCCCTCAAGCTAGTGGATATTGGTCACCTTAGGACCCTCGTTCTTCTGCAAATCTGACAGGCAAAAATGCACTTGCACTCCAGCCACTCAAGCGAAGAAATGTTGGTCACCTCGAGAAACTTATCATCCTGCTTAGTTGAAAGGCGAAAATGTCGGTCTTATTGGGCTGTTGGTCTCATTGGGCGGAATGGGTGTTGGTATGGATGATTCGAATGCTTGGCTGGTATAGTTGGTTCGTATGTTTGGCTGGTGTGGTTGGTTGGTCTCGCTCATTGTTCTAGGTGTCGTATGGTTTATTGTAACATGGAAGGTGAGGGGGTGATCTACGATGAGTTATTGGTTTTTGGGGGAAGGGTTTTGGTGGCATGCGTGGATGTTAATAACAGTTCATGCATGATAAGTAAATGGGAAGGGAAGTGAAGCAACTTGTTCAGCGGTTCAACTGCAGTGATGGTGTGATTCTTGCAATAGCACCTTACTTATTTTCATCACCCAAGGGATGGTGGCATTCCCCGTCTTTCTTTCCTTCTGGAATCACCAATAATCGCTTCTGCATAATGTCAGCTAAGAATTTATTATTTCTCTGATTATCTTCTTTGCATGATTGGGAAAGAGCTTCTCGTCGAAATTGTTGTGCTTAAAACTGAAAACCGCCATGTACAACAAACATTCAGAAAGTGATTTGGACTAAAACCTACTCAAAGTTTTTAACCAGGAAACTAATTTAATTGGGTGTCAGATGTTTTTGTTTGGTCCAAAGTACCCCAAAATACAAAAGATCAATTTACTTAAGCAGGTATACCAATAATTATTGTAAAAAAATGTTAACATCATGTCATATTGCATACTTTTTATATAGGGTTTTTAGTTTTGTAAGAAAATGGTTCTTGTTATACTCAACTGATAGACTGATATTGCCTGTCATAGAGAGAGTCTTTAAAATATTTAAGTAACCCCTTCAGTTTTGGAAGGTTTTGAACTGAGTAAAATTCTCTTTATTTAAGATTTCTACACTTAGAAATGATCTTTTAAATACCAAATATTTTTAATCTTTGTTTATCTCTACATTTTGCTATAGAGGAGAAACCTTTGGAATTTATCTGAGTATTATATTTGTAAAGGGATTGTGAAATAGCCGTTCCAGCTTGGCATCGTATTGCCGATCTTATCTTTTTGTTGAATGTTACTAACCCCTTTACAACTCATATTTTCTATTCACTTTGTTCCCTGTTTCCTATGTGACCAACTGCAGCCATACACGCAGGTTTTACTAGTGTGTAACTAGTTCCTGTGGTGGCACGGAGAAAGGGCGGAGAACCTCCCTTCACTATGTACCGATAATGGCGTTTTGATATTTTGAGATTGGGGGTGGGGGGGGGGATTTCACAACGACTAGATCCGCCTGATGAGGGGAAACGTGCCGATGTGTACAAGCCATGCAGACAACGCCTTTCCAATTAACTGTGTTACAGTACATCACATAAATACATATTTCATATCCCGGCATGTTATAACAGTTAGTAATCTGAAATTCGAAACAATTTTTTGTAGGAAATGCATTGTTACCTGATAGTATAAACGCTTTTATTATTTACCTTCGCTTGCTCACTCTTCCGAGAGTATGCTGAACTACACTTCTGTGCTATTATTATGTATTAATAATTCTATAACGTAGCAATATTGTAGCAGATACTGAAATATGATATACTGTTTGTAAGCATACAAAGCGACTTGGNGGGGGGGGGGGGGATTTCACAACGACTAGATCCGCCTGATGAGGGGAAACGTGCCGATGTGTACAAGCCATGCAGACAACGCCTTTCCAATTAACTGTGTTACAGTACATCACATAAATACATATTTCATATCCCTGCATGTTATAACAGTTAGTAATCTGAAATTCGAAACAATTTTTTGTAGGAAATGCATTGTTACCTGATAGTATAAACGCTTTTATTATTTACCTTCGCTTGCTCACTCTTCCGAGAGTATGCTGAACTACACTTCTGTGCTATTATTATGTATTAAGAATTCTATAACGTAGCAATATTGTAGCAGATACTGAAATATGATATACTGTTTGTAAGCATACAAAGCGACTTGGAAAATGAGCATTATATTTACCATTATGTTACAGAATGTTTCAGCCACAAGCGGAAGGAACGCAATGGAGGGCAATACACAATGCAGTGACAATGATATAGTCGTTGTCGAAGATGACATCTCACCGACACCTGCCAAGAAGACTGTAAGTATCCGAATACTTTTGTTATGCTCGAGTATAATAAAACGGAGAGCGCGAAGGCAAGGGCACCGGGCACAGACAGTAGGCGCTATTCATGTTCTGACATTCTGGTCGGCCAGCGGCAATTTGGATCTGGATGACATTGACCAGTGACCTTGACCCCCACGCCCATAATCTTATATAACCTTAAGTCCAAAAAATTTTCAAAATGTATAAAAAATTATAAAAATTTTAAAATAATTTTTAAAAATTATTTAAGAAAATTATTTATTGATGTATTTATCGGAGTCCGGGCTTCGAGCAGCAGCTGAGATCCTGGAACCACCGACCCTCGTAAATTTTTATTGATTATTTTTAATCTGTCAATTACTCGCATTCGCTCGACCCCATCCAGATCCCTTTCTCACCATACCATATTTACAGCCTATTAATTGTTAGCATCGCCCACTGGAGCGCACTGTATAGTTGTTATTCCTGTATATCAGGTTGCGGGACATTTACGAAAAACATAATTTGTTGCTGGCAATGGCGAGGAAAAATTCTTTTTTGGAGAGACTAGGTCTTAGACACGTACGACGCGCCGTTTTAGCAGAAGCAGTGACGATGGCTGTGGTTAAAGTTGGTACCTCTTGCAGCATTCACGAGTTGGCAGCAGTGAGTAAGTTGTACTTAGTTCCCGTATCGTGTACCACAAACCAGCGATGGCAGCCGAAGGACCGCTCATGGCTATCTACAACGCGCTCTCCGTCTAGCAGGTTACACACTAGCAAGCCACAGTTTCAAAATAACATCGTATAGTAAAAATTGATTTTGTCACGTTTACCCCCTCACACCAAAGTCAATTTTGTAACAACCCATGGAAAAAAAACTTCATACGCTAGTTACCACAGAAAATAATTAGCTTTAATTAATTAACAATGTATATTATGGTAAGCCCAGGAAGGACCCTCCCAGACGATTTGAAAAAACTTGTGACCGAATTGCTAGCCACTAACTTATTATCGCTAGATCTCACAGCCCTACTGAGGAATGAGTATTTTTAATGTGAAAATACCTTCGTCCTCGTGTTATTTCACATAAAGGGTTATCTATTTTATTTTAAAACTGGCTGTGCCCGCGGCTCCGCTCGCATTGACTACATAATTATTGTTTAGTTACAGATAGATATATGCTACCCCGGAGTTTTTTTTTGTATTTTTATTCTACACAATTCTTTACTACATTATATTGTTCCATCTTTAAGTATTTTGTCAGCGTATTGCCAGAGAGCGTGATGGTGGCAAACTTTTTTCCGACTTGATTCACTATTATAGTGACTGCTCATTCCTTATGTTACTTTACATGACAAAATATATACTTTAACCTGACCAGAGAACATAGCTATGAATTTTAAAAAACACGTAAATCGGATAGGTAGTTCTCGAGTGATACGCGCACTAACAGACATGCAGAGAGACGTTGAGTTTTATAATATGGATATATGTAGAAGGCAGGCTTTGCGTACCCGCAGCAGTTTTTATACAGTTGTTACCGGGACACGAACCACTCAAACAGGGAGACGTTCGAGCGATGAGATTACAATTATTTTCTGAAATAACCTCGTCGAAAAGGACTGTGATATTTCGTGTGGAATATATTAAGTATGGGTCCATACCAATCTGTAAGCAATTTTATTCTGCTTGTTATACACGGAATAGCAAAAAAACTGGTATAGGCGTGCGTATGCAAATAACAGAGGTATGGAACCAATCAGAGTAACGCGATGCGGTCGGCAGCTAGATCGGTTACTGCTGCTACAATGGCAGGTTATCAAGATTTAAGTGAGTTTGAACGTGGTGTTATAGTCGGCGCACGAGAGATAGGAGATAGCATCTCCAAGGTAGCGGTAACTTTTGTTTGTTCGCGTACGACCATTTTACGAGTGTACCGTGAATATCGGCCAATCGTGAAAGAACGGGACAAACGATGACTGACGAGAATCATTAAACGTGACAGACGTGCAACCCTTTCTCAAATTGGCGTAGATTGGATTTGTAAACTGCCCTGCAGTATTCATGGTGTTAATTACCTCCTGCATACCTTCAGACATTAGTCGAGTCCATGCCACGTCGTCTTGCGGCACTTCTGCGTGCTCGGGGGGTGGGAAGTGGGGGCTATATGATATTAGGGAGGTGTACCAGTTTTTTTGGCTCTTCAGTGTATATCATGCATCGGATGAGCGGGAGCAGGCAGTGAGGAATGATGAGAATTGGTGTGTGTATTGGTGTGTGGTTGGTGTATGGATTGTTGTGTGGATTAGTGTGGATTGGTGTGTGGATTAGTGTGGATTATTGTGGATTTGTGTGCGTTAGTGTGTGGATTGGTTTCGATTGGTGAGGATTGGTGTGGTGCTGCTTGTGGTGTGTGGTGCTGATTATGGTTCATGTGGTGCTGATTTTGGCGTGTGTGGTTTCAGATTGTGGTGCATGTGGTGCTAATTATAGCATATGTGGTGCTGATTGTGGTGCTGATTTTGGTGAGTGGGAAGCTGGTTGGGATCCATGTGGTGCTGATTGTGGTGTACGTGGTACTGATAAGGTGTGTCTAGTGCATGTGGTCCGGATTGTGGAGTATATGGTGCTGATTGTGGTGTTTGTGGTTCGCAAGTTGAAATTAATTCCATATATTTTAATAAAATTATTAAGTCTTGCCTTTAATGCTAAAAGATGNTTGTGGTTCGCAAGTTGAAATTAATTCCATATATTTTAATAAAATTATTAAGTCTTGCCTTTAATGCTAAAAGATGTATATATTATTTAATAATTAATTAAACTCTTTAGAAAATGTATCCATGTCCGTCGCTAAATGTTATTACTGCTTGGATAAACTGTACACAACAGAAAGTTTTTGTAATGACTCTATTTGCATTTTTCACTAAACGTGTCTAGTACCACGGCGGGCACCCAACTACGCTTCACTACTGGTCGTTGAAAAAATTTTGAACTTTTTATTAAACCAGGCAGCACACACGATCAGTATTGGAGGAAGGAATCGAAAATTACCTACGTTAAGGAACCTTCCAAGCGTATCCCTGGAGTTATTTCGAGAAACCATAAAAAAAACACTCAANTTATTTCGAGAAACCATAAAAAAAACACTCAAATCAGGATGTCTGGGTGAGAACTGAACATAGGTCCTCCCGAGTATATGTAAGGTGTTTTATCACGGCAGCGCCTCTTAAGGTTTCATGGCAAACAGGAGCGTCACCTCACCATCGCTGGGTCGTATATGTAACATGGATTTCGCCTCGCAAATGTTTAGGTGGATGTTATTCCCGGTCACTCTACCATCGAATCTTGCTACTGCGACCCTGGATACCTCAATCGGTAAAAGGAGCTCGAATTTTTTTCTAAATCAGCATTAAATATTTTGACATGATAGTACCTTTCATTCTTATTTNGCGGTAAAAGGAGCTCGAATTTTTTTCTAAATCAGCATTAAATATTTTGACATGATAGTACCTTTCATTCTTATTTGTAGCCTATTATCCATGGGAAAGAGAGACTTATGCAATCATCTGAATGTCTGCCTTGAATGCATGTCCCCCTTGTAACATTTAAAACAAACAACCTAATTTTACAAACTATGTCCACGTATAGTACTTAGTAATGGCATCCGACTTTTATAATTTTTAATCATGCCGGTTACATATTTTAAAAATTGTAGCAATTTTAAAATTTAGGGCACTGTGATATATCTTCGGAACTATTTAAATTATTTCAACTAAATTTAGTACATTGATATTCCATGATACAAACATTGAAATAACAATTCAATCGTGTTATTGGTATTATATTTTCTAAGATAGTGCAAATTAAAAAAATTAAATTTGTCCGTTATATCTTCGGAAATATTTGAACGATTTAAACTAAATTTGGTTTGTTGACAGTGCATGATGCAAGCATCTTATTAATAATCCGATAATGGTATTGGTGCACCATTTTGGTAAATAGTGAAAATTGAAAAATAAAGCATTGAAATAATATCTTGGGAACCATTTAACCAGTTTAAACCAATTTTGGTATGTTGGCAATGCATGATGCAAGCATTTAATTTAAAAAGTGATGTTATTAATACACCATTTTGTAAAATAGTGGAACAACAATAATAAAGCTCTAACAATATACCATAGCAACTACACTAGTAATTCTAGCCATATTTTGCATATAAGTAATACTTTTATACGCTATGTTTATGTATGCAATTTAAACAGATAAGACACCTATTTTCAAAAGGCAACAATGTAAATATTTTAGGTTCATTTGCAAATTCTACAATACCGCTTTTACCAGTTTCGACCAAAATTTTTATGCTGAAAGTATATTTTACAAGCATCAAATTTGTCGTAACATAGCCTCTTTTGGTAAGATAACACCACATGAAAAATAAAATATTAATGTCATATATTGGGAAACAATCAACCAATTCCTACTAAACTTTACACTCAAGTAGTACTAAAGAACATCGTATAAACCGACATGTTTTAGTGGCTCAGACTATTATTTTCAAAATGATGGTCACATAAAAATTGTGGACTACTATGATATATCTATGAAACCATGTAACTAATAGTACCTTATCTTTGTATGCTGGCAGTATATATGGAAGCATCAAATAAGCTATTACATTAACTCATTTGTCAGCCATTTTGGAAGATATCACTAAATGAACGATTAAGCATTTGTGTCCTATTTCGGTAAATAATTAATTGACTCCCACCAAATGAATGCTATGAGTTATACTTTTTAGTCCATCTCAATTTATGTAGCAAGGAGGTAGTCACATATTTACAAAATAATTGCAATGTTAATATTTTCTGTTAGTGATCCATATGACCCATACAATTTNAATATTTTCTGTTAGTGATCCATATGACCCATACAATTTCAACATATTTTAATATGTAGCAATATCTATGACAAACATAGAATGTGATAATAAAGTAAAGAAAATAGCACCGCATGAGAACTGGAAATTTTACGTCATATGTCCGGGACCGGCTAAGATATTCCCACCGAACTTTGCACATGTGTAGTGCTGCAGTAGGCCATATTTTGTGACTTGCTTTTTTTACAGTAGGGCAGTTATATAAATAATTTAGGTAAGTTTGTCGTATATATTAAACAGTTTAACGGCTTTCAATTAAACTTAATATGGTAAGAGTAGTTTTTATAATCATAAAATATACTTACAGAGATAATTTTTGCCGACTTTTTGTAATATAGTGCCAGGTAACCAAATGCAACTTTAAAGCCGTATCTCGGGAACCAGTCAAACTTTTTCCACCTACTTCTGCACACAAGCAATGCTACTTTAGGGCGTGTAAACTTACATGATTTAAGCCATCCACACACTTGTTTACAAAATGATGGCGCTGTAGATATCTGAGGTTGCTAAACCCAGTGAACCAAAACTTTAGACTAATTACTATCGAAGTTGATTCTCCCAATCTACATCTCTAATGTAGCTGGCTGAACCCCAGCTTACGGTACGAGGCGTTCTGTGTTCGAGTTATAGGTAAGGCACGTGCCTATTTGTAATTTTCTCGCTGTATTCAATTTGTTTCTGGTTGCATCTTTTATGATGTCACATTCAAGGAGACGTCAAGACTGGCCTACCATAACATTTTAAAAACTTCATGAACATTTTTTGTATCCATTTAGAGGAAAGTGTGGTCATTAGTAATATTGATAACTTTTGGTTTTTGGATAATTGAGTCTGGCTTTTGTACGAAGTTCTGAGAAGATTCATTCATCATCCAGTAGAGNTAACTTTTGGTTTTTGGATAATTGAGTCTGGCTTTTGTACGAAGTTCTGAGAAGATTCATTCATCATCCAGTAGAGTAATGTAAAAATTGGAATTTATTTGTTAAGTTGGAAAAAAAGAACTTGGAAGGTGTTAACAGTTATGACTTTTTATTTAGCACATAAAAATTATTTTAAAATTGATTTTTTTCTAAAACAATTTTCTTGGCTTTGCTAAATAAAATAAATTTATTTTCTGTTTATGTTTGAAGATCTGTCCATCATTTCATTCTAGACTCGGATGTACACCTATATTTCTCATGGTTTTTCACCTATTTGACGGCTTTAAAATAATTGTGTAACTTTTCATTTTCTAGGTTGTGCGCGAGCTTAAATAATAATACAAAAAAATAATGATTTATACCCTTTTGAGACAGAGCATGTTGCTAGGGCAAGCGTGAACTAGTAAGGAATCGGCCAAGAAACCATCCCAGCATTTACCTTGAGTGATTTATAAAATCGAATTTTGGGCTGGACCAGTCGAGAATCAAACCCGTGTCCCCTTGAACAAATGTCTCCCCCTTCTATTAATTAAATTTGTCGTGTGTTTGAAATAAAATATGCTGCTGGAGTGACAAGCCCACATGGCCGCCATTTCAGCTCTCCAGCGGTCAGTGCGCTAGGGAAAAGTCCAATTCAACTCCTGGTGCAGCGAGGCTGGATGTGTGTAGCAGCTCAGATTACGATCACACTTGTCTCTCGTTAGTCTACATTCCGAAGGAAAGAATGGCTTATGGGATTACTTTCCCGTAAGTGTATGCGTGTGTGTACATTTACGTATGTGTGTGTGCCTGCGCGTGTGTGTGTCCTCCCTTTCAATTTTTGAAGTCGTAAACCGAAATTCTCCAAAAACACGGTACACATACATTACTAAGTTAAGGACACCGCACATATATAGTTTTCAAACACACCATGCACTTAATTTCAAAATGGTGGCCATTTAAACATTTAAGGTGCGATGTCATCTCGGAAAACATTCATCATATTTTTTAAAAAAATTCTTATGCTGACAGCACAAATTGTAAGCATTGAATTCAGAGGTGAATATTTTCGTTGGTCAGCCAATTGGAAGATTGCACAACATTTTAAAAAGAAAACTTTTACTTTATATCTTGAAAACAACTCAACCAATGTTCCCCTAATAAAACACGAATGTTATACTTTGATAGACCAGGAAAATGTAAATAATTGTACTTATTTAAAAAAAAACACCACACAAATATTTTAGGTTTATTTGGCAAAACTACAATACCTTTTGACCAATTTCAACCAAATTTTGTACGCTGGCAGTATTTATTACAAGCATCATACAAGCCAAAACAACCACTTTTGTAAGTCATTTTGTAAGATAGTGCTAAATTAATTAGTAAACATTTAGTGTATATCGGCAAAAAATTTACAGATTGCTAACAAACTTGGCAAACAAGTAGTACTGTGTCAGCTGATATGTACAAATATGTTTCAAGTATGTCAGACACATTTTCACGATGGCGGCCATGTAAATATTTTGGCAGAGTATGCTATATTTTTGAAAACATGTAATAAATCCCAACTTACATTTTTATGCTGGGAGTATTTATACACAGAGCCAAATTTGTCTTGAATTTTAGGATATTGACACAAGAACAAATAAAAATTTAATGTCACATCTCGTGAAACCATTGACCGATTCCTACCAAATATGACAAAATAGGTACTACTGCAGTAGGCGATGTTAACTGACGTGTTTTATGTATATCAGGCACTTATTTTCAAAATTGCTGCCATATAGCTTTTTTAGTTTCGTATTTTACATCGCCGAAACCATGAAATTAATTCAAATTAAACTCTGTATGTTGGCTGTATATATTACAACCTTTGAAAGTGTCCACACAAAATAACCTTTGTCCGTCATTTTGTTAATAAATAATACATGACCAATTAAAATTACGCGATAACTCAGAAAAAAATTATGTATGTCTACTGATAGCAAATAAGTAGCACTAAGCCAGGCCATGTAAACTGATAAACTTTGAGAGGGTCAGAAACAAATATTTTCAAAATGGCAGCAATATAATACTTTCAGATTAGAATTTTTTCCTACGAAACTGGAAAACAAATTTCAAATTAACTTTGTATGCTGACAGTATCAATTATAAACATAAAAATTGTCTATGCAAAGACTCATTTCTCCGCCATTTTGTAAGATAGCCGCACGTGGAATAATAAAGTTTTTATTACGTATCTCGNTATGCAAAGACTCATTTCTCCGCCATTTTGTAAGATAGCCGCACGTGGAATAATAAAGTTTTTATTACGTATCTCGGGAAACAATCGATTTCTTTCATATTTGTAAGAAAAAGCAGTACTATGAAAGGCCTTGTTAATTCATATTTTTTTATATGTGTAAGTCTCTTATTTTTCGAATTGTGCCTATATAATATTTTAACTTAGTTTCCTATGTTTATGAAACAATGTCACGGACTTAAATTTAACTTTCTATGTTGTATTTATGACAATCATCGAAAGTGATAAGACATAAACTTTATGTCCTCGATTTATGAATATCGTCACATGAAAAATGGAGGTTTTATGACATTATCTCGAGGTCCAATCACCAAAATCATACAAAAATTTTCACTTGCTATAGTCGGGCATGTAAATTAACATGTGTTATGTACGACAGGCATGTTTTGATAAAGTGTATTTAAATAATTGAGATTAATATGTTGCATCAATGAATCATTTTAACAAAATTCAACGAAATGTTTTATGCAAACAGTATTTATTAGAAGAAGTTCCTCTTTTGCATGAATTTTTTTGCAAAATAGTATCAGACGAGTAAATTGTAAATTATGCCATATTCCCGGACAATTCAACTAATTCCCACCAAATTTTGCACAATTACAGGAGGCCACGAATTGTTGCATGATCAAAATAGGGCCTGACATTGATTTTCGAATTGCGGCCATATAAATATTTATATATATTTGGCATTTATATTTATTAATTTACTATATTCAATAAAACTTTTTATGTGATTGTTTCTATTAAAAAAGTCTATACAGAAACTCTTTTTAGGACGTCTTATAAGATATCACTGTTAAAAAAAAAGTTTTTGTTTCATATCTCGGACACCAATCAACCGATTTCCACAAAATTTTTCACGTAATTGGTGTTATGATAGGCTATATAAAGGTATGTTTTTTTAGTAGATCACACACTTATTTTCAAAATAATGTCAATGTTAATATTTCAAGTTTAGAAAACTATAATTAATAAAAATTTGAATTATTAAAACCGAAGTTGATGATCCGATTCCCACCTCTGTAAAGCAAAGCTAGCTTAATTTTATGAGTTTTTCTGAATTCGAATTCCGGGTAATTCATTCGTATATTTTAATTGCTTTGACATTGATACACGTGTTTCAGGTTTCATCTCTAATGATAATACTGTCAATGAGATGTCAACACCTATGTGTCAGAATTTCATNATACACGTGTTTCAGGTTTCATCTCTAATGATAATACTGTCAATGAGATGTCAACACCTATGTGTCAGAATTTCATTAAAAAAAATTTGCTCCTATATAGAGAAAAGTAGGCTCATTAGTAATCGGTAAGTTCTTGCATATCATTCTGCTGCATGTACTATTCACAAAAATATATTTAAATATATTCTTTCAGCAACTACATTTTCCGGTTAGATTCCATCATATTTCGGCCGGTTTTCAGGTTGAAATATTCACATATTGGTCANTTTCGGCCGGTTTTCAGGTTGAAATATTCACATATTGGTCATGAAGTGAAGGTTAGGAATGTGTTCTCAATTTTAGCCTACTTTCCGAAGTAAAGAAAAGCTTATGAGATCACTTTCCTGTCTCCGTGTCTATGTGTTATAACTGAGTGTATTCCCACTTTCAAATTTTGAACATGTTGACTGAATTTCACCAATCTGGGCACACACATAATACTAAGTAAGAAAACCTGGCTTTTATAGTTTTCTACCACTTAAAGTAATTACTCTCAAAATGGCGGTCAATTTAACGTTTTGGGTAATATGTCATATTCCGGCAAACATTCAACAGATTTAATCCAGATTTTGTATGCTAGCAGAGTATCAGTAAGTATTAGATTTTGAGATGAATATGGTTGTTGGTCACCCATTTTGTAAAATAGCACAAAATGACCCAACATATATATTACTTTATACCTCGAAAATTATAAAACCAACTCTCACCCAATTTGGCATGTAAGTAAAAATATGTTAGGCCAAGAAAATATAAGTGATTAAAATTTATTAGGTACTTATTTTTAAAATGGCTGCCAAACAAATATTTTATATTTATTTGGTATATCTACTATACCATTTAACCATTTTCGACCAAATATTGTATACTGAAAGTATCTCTTACAAGTATCATATTTACCAACACATTACCACTTTTGTCGGCCATTTTGGAAGACCATGACATAGGAATAAATAAAACTATTATGTCATATNATACACGTGTTTCAGGTTTCATCTCTAATGATAATACTGTCAATGAGATGTCAACACCTATGTGTCAGAATTTCATAAAAAAAAAAATTTGCTCCTATATAGAGAAAAGTAGGCTCATTAGTAATCGGTAAGTTCTTGCATATCATTCTGCTGCATGTACTATTCACAAAAATATATTGAAATATATTCTTTCAGCAACTACATTTTCCGGTTAGATTCCATCATATTTCGGCCGGTTTTCAGGTTGAAATATTCACATATTGGTCATGAAGTGAAGGGNATTTTCCGGTTAGATTCCATCATATTTCGGCCGGTTTTCAGGTTGAAATATTCACATATTGGTCATGAAGTGAAGGTTAGGAATGTGTTCTCAATTTTAGCCTACTTTCCGAAGTAAAGAAAAGCTTATGAGATCACTTTTCTGTCTCCGTGTCTATGTGTTATAACTGAGTGTATTCCCACTTTCAAATTTTGAACATGTTGACTGAATTTCACCAATCTGGGCACACACATAATACTAAGTAAGAAAACCTGGCTTTTATAGTTTTCGACCACTTCAAGCAATTACTCTCAAAATGGCGGTCAATTTAACGTTTTGGGTAATATGTCATATTCCGGCAAACATTCAACAGATTTAATCCAGATTTTGTATGCTAGCAGAGTATCAGTAAGTATTAGATTTTGAGATGAATATGGTTGTTGGTCACCCATTTTGTAAAATAGCACAAAATGACCCAACATATATATATTACTTTATACCTCGAAAATTATAAAACCAACTCTCACCCAATTTGGCATGTAAGTAAAAATATGTTAGGCCAAGAAAATATAAGTGATTAAAATTTATTAGGTACTTATTTTTAAAATGGCTGCCAAACAAATATTTTATATTTATTTGGTATATCTACTATACCATTTAACCAATTTCGACCAAATATTGTATACTGAAAGTATCTCTTACAAGTATCATATTCACCAACACATTACCACTTTTGTCGGCCATTTTGGAAGACCATGACATAGGAATAAATAAAACTATTATGTCATATNTACCAACACATTACCACTTTTGTCGGCCATTTTGGAAGACCATGACATAGGAATAAATAAAACTATTATGTCATATCTCGGTAAAACAATTAACCTATTCCGGACAAATTTGGCTAACAGGTAGCACTAATGCCGATGATGTAAAGTGATATGTTTTAAAAATGTAAGACACTTATTTTCCAAATGGCGGCCATATAGCCCTTATTTTCCTAATTTCCTTGTTTCACAACATTGCAAAATATATTTGGTTACACTGGTATTAAAACAAAATTTCACATTTAATTTTTTTATTCGAAAAAAGAGGAGGGCTTCGTGCCAGCATTTATTTACGAAAAATTGGTACACAGAATTAATTTTTTAACAATCGAAAGATTAAATTACTCCAAAATCTCATGGTCTCAGTAACGCACTGACTGCAATATGCTCTAACCTTTTCGCAACCGTGAAATCATTCCTTATACGTCTCGACGAGGTAGAAAGGTGGAAAATGATTGGTGATGCCGACTTTTTTTGTAACTAAAGCAAAAGGCTAATCACACTGATTTCGGGCGTCGATAAATTCCGTCCTGCACATACTGTACAAAATCGAATGCCAAGCACATATACAGGATAATAAAGATTTATGGTGGAGTCCAACACGGCTGTAATTTCCTCGTACGGAATATGCCCTACATCTGTGCGATTGCCCTACGATTGCTGTGCGGTCGATGTGCTTCCATGGACACAGCGGTAAAAAAGTTGAAACTTTGGTTTTGTTATCGTCGTCACTGTACAAGTGTGAAATCTGCTTGATGGTGGAAGGATTTTTAACTAAATACCTGAATATTGCAATACATTTCATANACTGTACAAGTGTGAAATCTGCTTGATGGTGGAAGGATTTTTAACTAAATACCTGAATATTGCAATACATTTCATATGATTTTTTGTTATAAAAATTAAGTTCGCCTGCACACGAAGAATTTTTTTTTCAAAATATTTTGATAAATTCATTCCAAAATTCATTGAGGTTTATACACATCGGGTACTTTCATTTCGGTTTGGCTTCCTCGTCGCCGGGTCGTGCTTGCGAATCAATGTCTTCGGTTGGGGTAGTTTCGAGTGTGTCTGATGGACCGGTATGTTGGTGTGGTTCGTATATATAATAATGATAAGAACCTAAAGCTTGCCTACCTGCCCACATGTGATACTCAGTGCCTGCATGCGATTGGCCAGCTGCACACACGTGGTAACTAGGTTATTGGCTGGTCGGTGTCCGAAAAATGTCTTATTAGTGTAATATGATTGGTTCAATGTCAATATGACGTTATAGGGCTTACATACCCATATACTATTAGCAGTTGGGGTGTCATCTAAGAGGCTTAGATTGAAGGCGGCTGGCGTGAAAGTTGGATCGTCTCGGCTAGCTTCTATGCCAGGTATTCCATGGCCAATTATGTTAAAGTGGAGTGGCTATTGCCCACTGATTTTTTCTCGCCATCGATTTCTTCTTCAAAGGAGATGTCTCCGGTTTTACCAGCGCCATCACTATCTTCAGCTCTGGTGTTTATATCACTAGCAACACTTACTTCCACCAGTGCAGTACCATCGTTTCAGATTGGTATGGTGCAACCGGCTACTTTAACTGTGATTACATCTATATAACTACCAGCATCTACTATCACAAGTGCAGCACGATCATCTACAGATGGAACAGTACCATCGACTTCATTAGCTGTGACGCCTACGAAATCTTTAATGGAGCTATCGAATTTTTTTGGCTGCGATACCTAGAAGTCCATTACCAGTGTTATATGCTTCTTTAGCTCCAGTACCTACATCTCGAATAGGTCCATACGAGTATTTGCCTGAACCACTAAGTCGTCATCAGTGTCGCTTTTGTGATAAGACATTTGATTTCGGCTACAGTGTACAGCGACATGAACGCTTCAATTATGCCAAAAATCCCTGTTGCATGTCATATTTGTGTAACAGGTGTGGTAAGCAATTCAGCTGTAGCGACAATTTAATTAGACATCCAAAGGCGTGTAAAGGCGAAATGCGTTTCTTATAAATACAGCAATACCAAGTTTTCTGCAGCCAGGTCTCTTGTGACTACGGTACATGTCCTTAAATGTGCAGTTACCTACACAACCCGCCCTGCACATTGTGTCGGTGTAATAAGTGAGACGATATTTTCACACAATGACAACACGAACGTGATTAGCTAGATGCCTAAAAGATTGTAACCTACAACAAAGATTCATATATTGCGACGCATTTTTACGAAAATATTGTAATTTATTGATCTCATAAGCTACTGTATAAAATTAATCGAATAAAAATTCCTGTGAATAAAAATGTGTTTTTTTAAATGTTGACACTATTTTCCAAAATAAAATTTAAATTTAAAAGATAAAGTAATAAAATAAAATAATTTAAAAGTATGGTATGGTGTACCATTGTACTACATGTAATTTTTGATATTAGAGAGCATATAATTTTTTAATAAATAATATCGATTTAAAAAATTCTGCTGTTAGTCCAAGTCCTGAATCATGCATGTAGGTCACTGATAGGAAAAATTCCTTTAAATCAGATTAAAATTAGATGGTTTCGAAATATTGGTGTAAAACAAATATAAGTCACGACAGTGCCTGGTGGCTAAATCGAAAAGTAAGGACTTCATATTGGGTAAATCGGTAATTAATACACTAGTGCAACCTAGGCGTTGAAAATGTAAACAAATAACACACCAAAATTCAAATATGGTGGGTGGAGTGCAGACGACGGAATGAGCAAAGGTGAGGTGGTTATGGAAGGGTGATGAGGGTGTCGAACGAATGTAAGCAATTGGTGAGGTCGGAGGGGGTCAATCGAATACATGTAATCATCAATAAAAACTGGAGGGTTTGGTGGTGGGCATAAGTCGTCTGATGGATGTGCTGCTGGGGAGGGGGAGGGCTATGGAAATGTAAGTTTTTTAAAATATACCTTTTTGTAAATTTTTTATATTTTTTAATTTTTCAATGAGATTTTACAAATTTTTAATATAATATATTTAAATTTTTTATGTTATGGATTTAAGGTCGTCCAACGTAATGGGCAAGGGGTCAAGGGCAAGGTCACCAGTCAAGGTCAAAGTCACCCTAATACAATATGGCTGCCAGCTGACCAGAATGACAGAGCATGTNGGGCAAGGTCACCAGTCAAGGTCAAAGTCACCCTAATACAATATGGCTGCCAGCTGACCAGAATGACAGAGCATGTAGAGAGCTTGGTGCATGTGCCCCGTGCCCTTGTCCCAGACTCATCCAAACTATTCTTCTCGGGGTTGCATGGAGTAAGTGAGCGAGATAAGAAAATGTTACGAATGGTTTGAATAGTCGAACATTCTGAGTGATATTAAAATATATAAAAAAATTAATGTTTAATTTAAAAATTGTCAAAAATTGATTATGGCGTTGCAATTAACCTGCAAAATTAACCGCTTCTGACTAGATTAAAGTATNTTAAAAATTGTCAAAAATTGATTATGGCGTTGCAATTAACCTGCAAAATTAACCGCTTCTGACTAGATTAAAGTATGGTTTTATATTTATAAGATAAATGATGCATGATGGAATAAAATAAAATAATCCAAAAATTAACACAAAATAGACTAAATTATTGTGTGCACATGTGCATATTTCTGAGTGTGTCTCAAAAATAATTTTGAAATGTACATACAGGTGCACACAAGCAGTTACATTAAAGGCAGATAACTGTTTATAATTGTTTTAAATGTGATGTCTAAATAGTTCTTATTATAANTTAAAAATTGTCAAAAATTGATTATGGCGTTGCAATTAACCTGCAAAATTAACCGCTTCTGACTAGATTAAAGTATAGTTTTATATTTATAAGATAAATGATGCATGATGGAATAAAATAAAATAATCCAAAAATTAACACAAAATAGACTAAATTATTGTGTGCACATGTGCATATTTCTGAGTGTGTCTCAAAAATAATTTTGAAATATGCATACAGGTGGTCACAAGCAGTTACATTAAAGGCAGATAACTGTTTATAATTGTTTTAAATGTGATGTCTAAATAGTTCTTATTATAATGTTTGAAATTACAAAATTTCTCAATTTTATATTTAACAATAGCATTTAAAATTACACCTAAATATGTGTATTTTTCGTAGTTTTTTTTTTTTTTTTTGCTGGTTAATTAAATATTTGTGTTAAGCTGGAGTCGGAGGCGCTCCAACTGTTGAGCTTAAAATATACTTTTCACTGTATTTCTTTTGTTTTTATTCTTATTCTTCAAATTTGCTATTTCGTTTTTTGCTTTGTTCGTTTGTTTTTTTCTATTTTTTTAATTTGCAAAACTTTAGTTCTTAGCTCTCCAATACTTTTTCACCAGTATATAATTTTTATAAGTGTTTTCTCGTACAATACCAAGGAAAAAAGCCTTTTTAATGTCCTTTTATTTTCATATTTCACCATTCATGTTCCGATATGTTTTTTAAATGTTATCTTTTACATATAAAATTAACTTTTTTTTGCATTATTCGTGAATAGGCGAAAAAAAACCTCTTTAAAAACAAAGCTATATTTTTTTACAAAAAAAATTTTTTTTTACACACACCGACACAGAGCAATCATACGAATTACTCTGNCACAAAGCTATATTTTTTTACAAAAAAAATTTTTTTTTACACACACCGACACAGAGCAATCATACGAATTACTCTGGAAATTACGAATCACTAATAAAAATTTATTTCTTCAATTGGCTATACTCGTAACACTATTTCTTGTTAATATTTTAAATTTTCCACTGTTATTTTCCGTCCTCGTCCAGCTAGCTCGTCTTTATGGGCCGTTCACAGTTACTTCCATATTTTCTGAAGCACTACTAAAGTTCCACTTCCAAGATATTCCTCCATCGCATGCAAGAAAATCTTAACCATGTATATAAAATGTCACCAAAAGGACAACGCATTGTAATATTATTTTACTTAAGGACTATTTCTAACTAGGCGTTACCAACACAGATTTTTTCTACCTTTTATTCATATTAAGTATTAATGAAATATTATAATTTATAGGTAGAATATACGTTAATGATTAATGTAAATAAAAATAAGGTTTTTTTTATGTCAATGCATGTATAAAATGCTTGTAATACTTGACACATTAAGGAAATAACCAAACATGTAATACATAATGTGACTTTTCAAAGGTTTGATACAAAAAGTGTGAAGTTACCGGGAATAGACTATACATCGCAGTACAGGCTGCCACACATCGTTGTCTACTCAGTGATCGGAACTACATTAGCTTTTTAGCTTGATATAAATCTGTACGTCTCGCCATCGCGTTCTTCGCTGAAGCGAAGCACGCTTCATTTCCTCCTCGTATTTCGTACTTCCTCTGCTGGATACCTTCTTTAATGAGGACGAGTACGCCTATTCAGCTCCGTCAGTTCCTCGGCACTGCATGGTAGGGCTACATCTGGCACCTGGCCTCATGTTGTTCTCTGTGCAGGTTCGGCCATCACACCGGATTCTGACCATAAAATAAACTTTTTATTTGCCTTCAGTATTCATAATGCTCAGGTTGTAGGCAGGTATCAGGGCGTAGTAGAGGTTAGCATGGCTCATACCATCGCAAGCTTCTATGTTTTTTTTCACTGCATCCTCTTATAGTGAGTCGCCTAGCCAGTACTCCACCCGCCTGAACCGCGGGATTGCATTGGAATAGCATTCGACCATACCTGGGTTAAAGGAGCTGGTGTACATCACCGCCTACATCGTAGTTCATGGTTTTTACGAAGGGAGTAGCTGTGACAGACATCAACCAACTGCTGCTGGTGCTGATGGTGGTCCGAGTGGTGCCAGGTGGTGCTGGCAATGAGTCGGAGACACGATGTGATCAGCTACGTGAGGTTGTAAGTCGTCTTTTCTGCGGAGCTGTTCAAGTTTATTCACTGAGCAGTGCCTTCGATGATGGCGATAGTGTCGGTGGTGGCTTCTGCCTTGCGAAGACATGCCTAGATCCCACCACGATAAGTGGAGTGTTAATAATTGAGGCGGTGCAGCCCTCGAAGCACTATTTGCATGGAAGTCGCGGATATCTTCGCCCTGCTGAAGGTGTGATGTTAATCTCTTGTACATGTATCGAACTTCTGTAACAGAGTTACTTGATTTTCATCACGTCGTGGCCGGGCATGCGGTGGGTGGCTGTGAGGTTGGAAAACGTGAAGTCGAACGGCTCATTGCTGCTCCGGGTGACAGTTCGTTGGGGCCGTGGTGCATGGCGTTCTTAAATTTTAGATCGTAGGTGGGGCTTGATNTGCTGCTCCGGGTGACAGTTCGTTGGGGCCGTGGTGCATGGCGTTCTTAAATTTTAGATCGTAGGTGGGGCTTGATGTATCGTTGATAGCGATATCATAATCATGCAGCCAAAAACAAATGTAATACTCTAACAGGCACGGAACTCCTTCGGTACTCAGTCTTCGCCTATCGACGAGCGTTGCCACTTTTATCAAGCGTCCGTCGCGTCATATTATGTGTCGTTAAATTTTAATTGCAGTATNGCTTGATAGCGATATCATAATCATGCAGCCAAAAACAAATGTAATACTCTAACAGGCACGGAACTCCTTCGGTACTCAGTCTTCGCCTATCGACGAGCGTTGCCACTTTTATCAAGCGTCCGTCGCGTCATATTATGTGTCGTTAAATTTTAATTGCAGTATTACTAATTACAATTATATGCATAAAGAAACATTTGAGTAAAGTAGAAACAGAAATCGGAAAACCATATACAGTGAAATCCCAATATTTCGCATCCCGATTATTCATATATCACGCTAATTCGTGCAAATTTGCCTGTCCCTTGAGAAAATCCCTTTAATTCGTAAAAAAAAAACTGTGCATTCCGGTCCCCTCGATAATGCGTATTTATTTTGGTGATCGAGCTCAATAAAAACGTCCTACAAATCTTATTTACATCTTAAAAATCTCGTAAACTCGTAATGTTTTTAACCCTAGACTGTATACCAGCTCTAGATTTATGCAATTCGGGCAAGGTAAAAAAAACCGGAAGGGTACTGAGGGACGTAGCAGGGTTTAAAGGGCAGGTAATGACGCCGAGTAGGCTGTGAGGAGATGTGTCTGTGATTCCCAGAACTAAGAGGCGCCTTGGTGTCCGGCCTAGGTTTATAAGGGGGTAGGAAGGAGCAGAGCGAGTTAAAAGTTAGTCAGTTCGGTCTTAGCCATGCCTCCGAAAAGAGCTAATAAGTGTCTTTCCATTAGAGAAAAAAAAGAAATCATTACCACCGTGGCCGGTGGTGATAAAAAAATTGAAGTGTCCAAACGTGATAACGTTCCTCCTTCCACAATAACATCAATTCTGAAGAACAAGGACAAGATCGCCTCCCAGACATCGGACAGCAAAGTAAAGCGATTTAAGACTGGTGATTATCCACAACTAAAAGAGAATTTAAAAAAGTAGTTTGGGCAAGCACGAAATTCGAATGTACCAGTTGGAGGGAACATTTTAAGAGAAAAAGTAATAGTTTTCGCAGANAACATTTTAAGAGAAAAAGTAAAAGTTTTCGCAGAAAAAAATGGGAATTAAAGACTTTCGTGCAAGTGATGGTTGGTTTGATAGGTTTAAAAAAAGGCACAGCATAAAATTTAAGAAGCTTAGTGGGAAAGTGCAAGTGTATCGGTCGAGGTTTGTTCTGAGTGGAAATACGAATTGGGAGAAATAGTCNTGGTTGGTTTGATAGGTTTAAAAAAAGGCACAGCATAAAATTTAAGAAGCTTAGTGGGGAAAGTGCAAGTGTATCGGTCGAGGTTTGTTCTGAGTGGAAATACGAATTGGGAGAAATAGTCGATTCTTATGAGCCCAGCAACATTTTTAATGCCGATGAGACGGGGTTATTTTATAATTGTCTCCCCGACCGAGCAATGTGTTTTAAGGAAGAAAAGTTTCATGGAGGAAATAATAGTAAAGAGCGTGTAACCATATTGTTGGGCGCCAACATGGATCGATCTGAGATAGGCAAATCAGCCAAACCAAGATGTTTTAAAAACATAAAAACCTTTCCGATGACCTATCGTGCAAACAAAAAAGCATGGAAGACGGGCGAATTATTCAAGGAATGGATACGATCAGTTAATGCTGATATGGAGAAAAGGCAGCGAAAAATTATTCTTTTCATGGATAATTGTACGGCCCACAACAATACCCCACCGCTCAGTCAGGTTAATGTTGTGTTTTTGATTGCCAACACAACTTCTAATCTGCAACCTCTAGACCAGGGCATAATTAAAACGTTCAAAACCTTTTACCGCAAGGAAGTAGTGATGCAACTCCTTGATAGCATCGAGGATCATAAAATCACCTTATTTTCAGCTATGAACATTGCTCGCAAGGCATGGCAAAGTGTTAGCGAAAGCACAATAAAATACTGTTTTCGTGTTGTGGATTCACGAAGGTGGAACTTTCATCAGCAGTTACTGAACAAGACTTAGAATGCCCTATGAATTGGAATCGTCTTCCTCAAAATGAAGAAAATTCTATAACGTTTTAAGATTTCGTCAATTTTGACGATGGCCTAGCGGAAGCGGGGATTCTAACTGATGACGAAATTTTGGCTCCATCTCAGGACATTGATGGTGTAGGTGATGACGAAGATGATGTGCTGACAATTACACCTAAAGTGGCTAAACAATACATCAACAACGTGCGCCATTTCTTAGCGAAATCAGACGTTTCGACAATACCCGTCAGCAAGGTTTGCACCAAAAGAAAATTACAAATTTTTTAAACGTAAATTTGTAATGTGTTTTTATTGATGTAATTATTCATCTATGTATACAGTACATATGTTTTCATAATATGTAGCCATGCGATTATCATTACATATTAATGCAAATTTGCATTAATCTCGTTATTATGTATTTTTTCTTTTTTTGCTCCCGATTATTGGTAATCCCGCTAATTTGAATATCTCGATAATTCATATTTAACATTCAGTCCCTTGACAATACCAGTTATCGGGATTCTACTGTATGTGATATATTTGGGGATTTATATCTTTAAGAAAACTTTTTCAGGAGATGAACACCTAAAGTTTTAAGCTTGTAATAAAAATGACCCTGACACTTAAATTTACAGACTTGCAACAGCTACTAAAAGTAAATGTTATATTTGTCATTTGCGTGTAGTACCGAAAAAATTATTCAACTTTGTTGATGAAGCTAATAACAGCAGCACAAGCTCTTCCTCCCTGTCTGCGCAAAGGCCTTATTATGCCACTTCTTTTTATTATAAACTTCCTCCTGACATCCAATTTCTTAAAAAAAATCAACGAATTTGTTATGGAATTTGTCGAAACCGTCACACATAGCTGCCTTAATTTCTTTGTCGAAATTTTGCCCCATATCTTAAAACTCGAACACATTTCTCCAAAAATATTAATTGGTATTCATCAAAAACCGTAACTCGTTTGAGACCTTTTTTGGGGACGGAAATATTACTTTCGGTGTAGATGCAATCCATATCCATCGCACTGTATATGTTCACTGACATCATATGCCTTTGCTTTAAGACTGAAAATGTCGTTAAATATTTGTACTTTCGCGAATTTCTTAGTATAATTATATAGTCGAAAAAAGAACGCACGCTATCGATTATAGATAAAAAATTATTGTAAACCATTTCCTGTTTGCAACTACTGGTGACAACGCAACGTTTACTTAGTGCCATAATTTCAGCAAAAACTTCACATGCAAGCAACTAACAAACAATTAGAAACTTTCAAAGCCAGTCGCGAAACTGACGCTACAGAACAGAAGGGACACCAACAATGGGCGGAACAAGGCAACTGTGCTATATATTTTCTTATGTCAGTCATACACTATTCAGATTTCGTTATCGCCTGCTTTCAAAGCAAGGCAGGCACATTTAGATACATTTACGAAATATGGTTCCTTGTCAAGGGAAGAACGAGGAAGTTCTTCTATTCTGAAAAATAGTCGTGAGTTTATACCAACTGTCATGCACATTCCATACAAATGTAAAACACGATCGGTGAAAGCTAGTGGTGTAGGATTTTTACCTACTTATTCAGTAAAATGAGCCTATTTTAATGAAATAGATCACGATTTTGTAAGCGCATCTGAGAAACATGTTGTTCGACTCGCTGTGGCCATTGTAACGCATTGAACTAGGCAACAGCGTACATCTGCGATAGGCTACTGGCACCAGCTAGTGGGAGCAGCAGGTCAGATCGTCTGGCCTTCAGCAGCCAAGAAGTTCTGTGCCTGGTATAGAGAGACAATTATAAATAAACATGTGCCTTACCTAGGACTCGATTATAGAATGCCTCGAAGTTCGCGTGCAACCAACTACATTACAGAGGTATAAATTGGAGCAATTACTTCAGAGGTGATCTGTCTAAAGTTTCTGTAGACTGAGTTCACCAATTTAAAATATTTGTAAGGTTATCATTTTGAAAAAATGTGTGCGAGTTACTGAAAACATGTTAGATTACATAACCCACTGTAGCACTACTTGTGTACATAATTTAGTATAAATATGTTAAATAATTTCCGAGATATGGCATTAAACCTTTAGTTTCTCATTTGTCGCTATCATACCTCCATCTTCAGCTTCGTCTCCGACGAAGTTGAGGTCTAGTAATTTTTTGAGCCTACTTTCATCTACATAGAAATTAATAATTTTAATTCAGTTGTTAAAAGGGCAGATGCTAGGTGGGTCTTGATGTATCGTTGGTAGCGATGTCATCAGAGATTCAACCAGAAACAAATGGAATAATATTGAGACAATTTCTGTACAATTTTTAAAAAAAATGTATAAATTTTCTTTTTTATGTTTAGTTTTAAACAAAGTCATTATAATAGTTTAATTTCAATTGGGGATATTATTTTATTTCATTTAGATTCGATTGATTTTGAGAGAGATATTAATCATTCATTTTACTTATTGAGGCCCTTCTTACATTCACTTTTTTCTGGCTTCATAGTCTCACAAAATGTTGTTCAGCCAATTTGTAAATGCATTTCCGGGCAGTTTAAACGCACACATGTTTTCTTTCTGGGTGTGCATCTTAACACGCCGCATATATTTTGTGTCGCCGTCGCATCCCGCTGCAAGTCTTGTTTTTATTTTGCCATGTCCTTCGAGCTAGCTAGTTTTTCACCTCGCATCATCTCTTTTCATGCTGATGTTAGGGGTGGAACGCACCGAAAGCTGCCATTTGGGTGAGCTCATGCCATCTAGTGGCAACCAGCGAAGCTCAGTCGCGTGCTTGTCTCGAGCGCTTACCATGTACCGACTGTGCATTCTTCATCTCACTGGCTAGCTGTGAACATCTGACTTGACGATGCGCAACTCCAGACTTCACTTGTAATCAAGATGTAGGTATCGCGAAAATTCATTTTATTTCTCATCATCTAGTTTAGATGTACTACAATGTAGTTTAGTGCTGGTATGCTATGTTAGCGTAGTTTTCAACCTCCATTATGGGTAAAGGTTGTTCTATTGTTTTCGTGACCCAGTTTCGCAGTAACAGTGATTTTTGTATTAATCCATGCGTGACCTTTCCAGAGGTCTCCGTTTCGCACCATTACCGATCGTAGCTTGGCAGTCCCATTTCGCTGTATCACTGTTAACTGAGTACCAGTCCATACCGACCTGTAATATGGGAAGACTGCAGTTTCGCAGTGTAAGCTAGCAGCTATGATGGGGTACTCGTGACTCCCGTCAAGTTCGCCCAAGAACAGCCATGGCATTTTCTCCTTTCTTCTCTCTGCTGGTCATCTCCTCTTCATTTTAGTTTTGATTAATCCCACAATTTGTGAAATTTGACAGTTAAACTTTTCAACATTTTGTGAACTTCCAAATTTAAAAAAAAATTTACTATCAAACTTTGACAGGAAAAACTCGGTCATCATATACCAGAGACTTACGTAGTATTTTGTTTTATAGAATATTAATGTCCTGGCATTTAAATACTCATATACAATAAATCTTATTTGTAGCCCCCCCCCCTCATTTTGTTTATTTCTGCTATTAAGCAAATTTTTGTCATGTCATTCAAATTCGCTTTCTTATGCCAGAATAAGCTTAAATGTTTACCGTTTTTTATTTGAAATATATCAAAGTTAAGTCTAAGTTTTACTCATGGAATTATTTACTTTACTCCCCTCTGGATCATATTATAACGATTAATAACCTTGTTCTCATCATTCATTACTACGGTTGGCCTTTTCCACCCAGTACTCATATGTTTACATAACATTATTTATCTTTGGTAGCAGTAATTATGGTAGCAGACTAACAACCAAAGGAAGGCCATATTTCAAATACCCACATGTCTTACCTGGGACCTGAAAACAGAAGGCTCGTACCGTAAGCTGGTGCGCAACCAAATGCATTACGAAGGTAGTTTTCGGAACATCAAATTCGGTTGTAATGGTTACCATTCTAAAGTTTGGATAGACTTGGTTACAAACTTCAAATTTATATAGGGACACAAATCATTTTGAAAACCAGTTTATGTGTTCGTCACTTAAATCATGTACGGATACATGGGCTACCATAGCACCACTTGTGTGCAGAATTTGATGGAAAATGGTTTACTTGTTCCCGAGATATGACGTAAAAGCTTTAGTTTTGCATTTAGTGCTATCGTACAAAAACGCCTAAAACTGGCTTTTATAAGCATATCTGATGCTTGAAATAGATTCTGTTAGCATACAATTTTGGTTCAAATTTATCAGTTTTTTAAAATATAAATTATATATCTAAACAATTTATATTTCGCCATTTAAAAAAAATAGGCTGACCTAGTTAAATTATGTATGCTTGCATGGCGAACTGTAGAACCACTTGCGTGCAGAATTTGGTGGGAATTAGTAGTTAATAAATAGGGCCTTTGGCACACGATTCACGATTCGAAGCTTGGAGCTGTCCGCCATCTTGGATAACATCACAACCAGCGCTCGCGGCTGCCGGCCTGGGTTGGTCATATTATCGACAATATTACATGTTTTACACCAAAAATTACATCAAAATTTTATGATCTTACTTAAAAATCACTTTTTTTACACAGAATTTCCAGAAAATAGAAAGATGAAACCGGATCCGAAGCTTCTCGAAGCAAGAACCGAAAAATCTTCAGGCGAGCAAGAGGATTCGAGGATCTTAACAGAATGAGACACTCAATCCTCAGATCAGTAAAATAGGATTCGAGGCTCCGAGCCTGGTCCAGCAGACCGGGAGGGTTAGCAGACATGGCCCCCTCCCTTGCACTTCATCCTACACCTACAAAATCCACCCATCTTCCTCACCAGACCCCTCTTCATCATCTCCTCTCCCCCTACCTCTTACCTATATAAAATATATTTTAATAAAAAATCGCAAAATTCAAAATAATAAATTCAAAAAATCTAAGAACCTGTAATGTTAACCTAACCTAACCCTCGCTCATCCCACCACCCTCACCACCCTCCGTATCACACTCATCCAACAAACCACTCATAACAAATTAAGAAAAATAGAAAAAGTCAACAAACATTTTTAAAATTGAGGATAAATGTAATTTTAACCTACCCTACCCCTCACTCAACATATCACCCTCACCCGCCCTCGCCCCCCTACCAAATCCCAGCCAATTATTATAAAATCAAGAAAAATAGCAAGAAATCGAAAAAAATATTCTAAAAATCGTGAAGCATAAAACGTTAACCTCACACTCACACCACCACCCTAACAACCACCATCACATAACACTCTCCAAATTAATAACAAATTTTAAAAATCGAAAGAAACTAATCAAAGTTTTAAACATATTATGTCACTGACTCATGACACCCATGCTGTATGCTGGTAACCTTGACCCCAATAACCTTGAAATAATAAAAACCGCAAAAAATGTTTTTAAAAAAATCAAAAGAAAATAATAAAGTTTTATGAATATATTACATTAATCAATCTGAAACCCATGTTGGATGTCGGTGGCCTTGATATTGACATCAATAACATTGAAAAAACCGAGAAAAATGGTAAAACACCGAGAGTAAATAATAAAATTAAGAACTTATAACATTACTAGCTCCGATACTTATATTAGATAATAATGGCCTTTACCTCATCTCCAATGACCTTGAAACACGACTTATCGTCAAAAAATTGTACATATAGCATAAATTCGAAACCATTTACGAACATATTACATCACTGACTCCGACACCCATGTTGGATAGTGGTGGCCTTAAGCTTGACCCCAAAGAACTTCGAATCATATACCTACAAAAATACAAATATCGAAATAATACTGTTATAAAAGTTAACTAACATATTACCTTACTAACTCCAACCCCCATGTTGAATGTTCGCGACTTTAACTTTATCCCCGTTAATCTTGAACTCGAAAAATTAAAAAATTACTGCGAAGAATTACACAAAAATACGTAAAAACATCTACGGAAAAATTATATACCTAATAGAAGAAACCCAGTTGTATAAGTGTGACACTGGCGGTTCGATTCTCGAAAAGATGACAGAGCACTTTCACTCCCTAGTACAACAAACAGCGGCGGACTGGAACCAAACTCTATCTTCGGTTGCCTTTATAGCCCACCAATCTTCCACCCCACAAACGAATTATTAGCGTTACACATTGCACCACATTCATGTCCAAGCCATCACGTGTCTCATCGCTTCACTTCCCTCATCATAAACTATCTATATCCTTCCCTCCCAAAACCCAACAAAATGTCTAGTTAAGCAATTAACCCACCACCAGATCCTAGCGTCCCAATAACTTGCCATTGGTCGTCCCCATCACCATACACCCTCGGCAGCAAACATCCACACGATTATCCACCCCTCCCCTTTCACTAAACGAAACCCCAGCCGGTTCCTGAAGAGACGTTACTCTACCCAATACTGGCTCCAGACTCGACCAATTCCCGCAAAAATGGCAATAACAGTGGACAAGACCAACCAACCGTAACACCTACCTATAATAATAGTATATGACAACCAATCTCGAAATAGTCGCGTAATACGAATTTCGGTGTTATCCTTTATGCACAAAAACTTCACATAATTTTCGCAAAACTTTACAAATCTTCACAAAACCTTTCAGCAAGAGCTGGCCATAACAAAGAACTATGCCAACAGGACCAGGCCAAGCAACCAGTTGCGAAACATTCCTAAGAAAATATTCCTCAGTTCATTACATCACCTTATAACACTTAGCCGATTTTAATAGACCCGAGTTAGGCATAATACTTCAGATCCTACCATGCCCGTCCCCCAGCACACACTTAGAATTTTTATCTAAAACAGACTCTCACAATCGATTGTACAGTCCATTGAATTAATACGTCTGTCAGAGAAGCAGAACAGACTATAAGAAATTAATCACAAATTATCATGTATACACAAATTTAATTAATTTTCTTAAAATAAAAATTATATCTTTCTAATTGTTACATTCATTCAATCTTTATATTATTAGATGTTTGCAGACAATGTCTGGTAGCCCACAATCTCATGTTATAGCACCTATCCTTAAGTTAACAAATTATTGAATATATCTTGTTAATGTGCAAGAAATCTCCATCTTGTTGGAAAGCGATCAAATGTCTGAGTCTATCAACAAGTTCATTCCGGTCTTAAGGAAATTCGTAGCCAGTAATCTCATCATCTTCTGTCTTCTTTATGTCGCTCGTTGCATAAAAAGTGGTAGAGGGTTGTGTCAGTTACTTATAAATTCACCAATCAGATCCATCACTGTCCTTATGTTTATTTTCATCAATCCTGCATTTGTGGTCATTTTCACAACCTGTTTTGTATTACATATTAAATATAATTTTCTTTGTAGCAGGAGTTGTATGGTCATCAGGATTTAAAAATTGTAATAATTTATTTTGAAGTTCGTTGACTTAACGCGAACGTCTTGCAAGTGTACAATTTGCACAAACCGAATCTACCATGCCTAGTAAATCTCTCACTCCATTATTAGCATTAACTCTTCCGTCGTCATCGTCTGTGGAATCAGTACCCATTGATGCAGCAATGGGTAATGACACGATCACTTGCTGGCTCTCAAAATACAATCCCTTGCAGATCTTGTTGTGCTCCTTCAATGTATCAACTTGCATAAACTGCATGTGCCCATTATCGTAATACTTCATCACGTGAAAAAGACTCTTCGTACATGCACTTCTCTCATGTCACCGAGTATGCCAGCTGTTGCTGAAAATCTTTCCACAGTAGGGACACTGTTTTATATGTAATTTCCCAACAGTGGTTGAAGGTAAATTCATAGAGGTATGTTCTAAGTAGACTTCTTGCAATCATTAGCTTGCATCATTTTTATAAAAACAACATAATTCCATTCAACAGTGGAAACATGTGTTCATATTTGGCCTAGCTAGTTATATGAATATATATATATATATTTATATAAAGGCTGATTCACAGCGTATATATACACACACACAGGATGATTCACAGCACCTATAGCACACATTTTTATCGAAAACAACATGACACCGGGGGTTCACGACAAAAGTGTGATAATTATACCCTATACGAGCATCGCTTGGTTGTAATCCCATTCCACGAACATACCTCAGATAGTGGTATGGGGAGTGATCTTTGAAATAACAAATGGGAATGTTCGTCGTGGATAGATCGTTTAAAAGGAAACAACATTTACTCATACACTATTTTTCTGACATGCATAGTTTACATACAATAAATTAAAACATATTAGCGTATTGTTTGTGACGTGCGCAGTTTACGCAAAATAAAAAAAATCATCTCAAACACGGTTTTCTCACCACGGTTGAAAGGAAATCAATGAAAAATGTTATTTTACTGTGGCGCATGCCTAGTGTATATACAGTCAAAAGGGGTTGGGTGTACTGTAAATAACGGTATGGTGTGAGGGAACTACCGTGAACTGAAAACTGGAAACACTCATTCGCACACAACACACGTTATATAAGTTTTCTGTCGACCGCCTTGTATCAGACACGATTCTTCTCTCCGTCACACATTCGCGGATGCTCTGCGGACCTCAGGACTGATGCGAGATCCACATGCTGCTCTGATTCTGTCACTTATGCAATGTAAAATGAACTACTGTCTGAATGAACGAATGTTCGATTGTCATTTAACTGGCATGCAAAATCTGCAGTTCCTGTAAGTGGTGGATAGATTTTCTGCTTGCTGGTTAGCGCTGCCTTATTCTCCGCGTTTGTTCGGAAATAGTCTAATAATAACAGTTAAATTTATCCAATTAACGTTGGTTGTGTATAAACTATGCACGTCAGATACACAATGTGCGCTATTACGGTATTGCCGGTTGGAGTGTGAGACTTGGTTTGATACTAGCAGTGACCTGTGTTCCTCATTGCATGGACTCGTGCAATAGGTATTAGACTGTTTCCGAGGAAAAGCGTATACAAATTCAGCACTACGCAACAAGCTATTAAGCCATCCACCACTTACAGAAACTGCAGGCTTTGCAAGCAAAGTTAACTGATAATCGAAAGGTCGTTCATTCAGACAGTCATTCGTTGTACATTGCAACCATTAATAGCGTGTGTTTTTTCAGTGTCAGATACTTTCAGTCTGTGGTGTTGCTTCGTTAATGGAATGCCGTTTACAAACGAAGATGCATTTGCCATGCTGATGATACTAGGAGAATTCCATCTGAACTGCAGAGCTGCGGCCCATTTGTATTCAGAGAGATACTTAAAGCATGACCATCACTCGTGCAATGTCTTCCAGCATCGACACTTAACAAACATCGTCGTATCAGACGACATGTGAGAGACGAGAGGGCTGTTGATGTACTTGCTGCCATGGTAGTTAATCCTCATGATTCTACACGGAGGATTGCCCGCGACACAATATTGATTCTAAGTACAGTGTGGAGAATCTTTGCTGAAAATCGCTTACATCCGTACCATGTACAGCTGCACCAAGAACTTGGGAATAATGATTTTCCTAAGCACATAAAACATAAGACCTCAGCTTCGTCGCAGACGAAGCTGAAGATAGAGTCTCGCCTCCATCTGTATACATGAGGTGTCATGTTATTTGTGGGAAGGTTATTCCTCCACGCGAATTTTTTTAGGAAGGTAAGTTATTTGCCTATCTGTCGACCGACCCTCAGCGTGCATTGCTTCATGATGTGGCTCGCAACATGGAGGCATAGTAATTTTCAATACCATGAATGTAGATGTGTTTATAATGTAGATGTAATAGAAAGCAGTGTTGACGATACTATACACAAGTTATGCCAAGAGGAAGAAGAAATGGTTTCCAAGGGTTCTGGTTGATCCCTGAATTCAGTAAATCATCTAAAGCTCAGAATATATTTGCTCAACCAACTTCGCAAATTGGCACTAACTGATTTCTTCTATCTAACTAAAGAGAAATATATCATAAAAAACTGGCCAACCCCTAAATAAATGAGAAGCCTGGATTGAATGAGGGTTCAGTTGCGGAGTGTAAGGGCTTAGCTGTAGAGCATGAGAGGTCATATCCGGAGTAGGAGGGTTCACTTGCGAAGCAGGAGGGATCATTTGTGGAGCAGGAGTGGTCATTTTTGGATCAGTAGGGGTCATTTGTGTTACAAGAGGGGTCATTTGGGATTAATTTGCGAAAAGGAATGGTCATTAAGGGTTAATTTGCAGATGAGGAGGAAGTGGAGGGTTCATTAAGGGGTCATTTTCAGAGGAGGATGGTCATATAGGGATAATTTTTCATGTAGTGGTCATTTAGATGTAATTTGTTGAGGATTAGGTGGAGGGGTCATTAAGGAGTCATTCGCAAAGGGGGAGGGGTCATTTATTGGTAATGTGTGGAGGAGTAGGGGTCATTTAGGAGGAATTTGCGGAAGAGAGGTCATTTAGGGCTCATTTGTGGAGGAGGCATCATTATGGGATCATTTGGGTGTCATTTAGGGGTCATGTGCAGTGGAGGAGCAGCCAGTCTTGTGAGCATTTGTCTGGTCTAAGTTTGATCATGTCTTAAAGCTGAGTGAAGAACTTGTGTGGAATAAACTGTTGAAGATATATCTGCAAGGTAATATTTTGTAGGAACTAGATAAAATTTCTTGTTGAATTGAAGCACTGAAACGCTTTAATCTCACAGATTAAATATGTTAGTAAGTATATAGAGAGAGATACAGCAATAGCTAGACCAAGTAAATACACATGTTGCCAGTTTAGAAAGGACTTCGGTTTTTTCATGAAGATGATGCAATTCAATGATTGTACGAAGTCTACTGTAGAGCATATGTCTATGGATGTAACTTCAACCACTGTTGGAAAATTACACATAAAACAGTGTTGCTACTGTGGAAAGATTTTCAGCAACAGCTGGCATACTCGGCGACAAGAGCGAAGGACCTGTACGAAGAGTCATTTTCGTCTGATGAAGCATTACGATACTGAGTAAATGCAGTTTATGCAAGTTGATACATGGAAGGAACACATCAAGATCTGCAAGGGTTTGAATTTTGAGAGCCAGCAAGTGATCGTGTCAGTACCCCTTGCTGCATCAATGGGTACTGATTTCACAGACGATTATGATGGGACCGTTAATGCTAATGATGGAATGAGAGAACTACTAGGAATGGTAGATTCTGTTTGTGCAGAATGTATACTTGCAAGACGTTCTCGTAAAGTCGACGAACTTCAANTCTACTAGGAATGGTAGATTCTGTTTGTGCAGAATGTATACTTGCAAGACGTTCTCGTAAAGTCGACGAACTTCAAAATAAACGATTACAAGTTCTAAATCCTGATGACCCTACAACTCCTACTACAAAGGAAAGTAAATTTATTTTAGAATACAAAACAGGGCGTGAAAATGATCATATAGACAGAATTGATGAAAATTAACACGAAGACAGCGATGAAGCTGAAGACATTATCGAATTTCTCGCTGCACTGGCACAACCCTCTAGCACTTTTGATGCAACGAGTGACATGAAGAAGGCAGAAGACGCAGATAATAATGGCTACCTATTTCCCGAATACCGGAATGAACTGTTGAAAGACTTAGACATTTGATCACTTTCCAACAAGATGGAGATTTATCATACATTATGAGATATCTTCAATCATTTGTGAACTGAACGATCGGTGCTATAACAAATGAGATTGTGATTTACCATACATGATCTGTAAACTTCTTATAAATATAAAGATCAAATGCATGTAATAATTAGAAAGATAACATTTATATCATAAGGAAATAAATTAAATTTTTATATACATGATAATTTGTGTTTAATTTCTTATAGTCTGTTCTGCTTTCTAAAAGAATTATTAATTCAGTGGAGTGTACAATCGATTGCAAGAGACTGTTCGACATAAAAATTGTATTGTTTTGTACTGGAGGATAACGTGGAATGATCTGAAGTATTGTGCCTAACTTGGGTCTGTTAAAATCGGCTCAGTGTTATAAGTTAACCGAATGAACTGAGGAATATTTTCATAGGAATGTTTCGCAACTGGTTGCTTGGCCTGGCCATTTGGCATGGTTCTTTCTTATGGCCAGTTCTGGTTGAAAGGTTTTGTGAAGATTTGCAAAGTTTTGCAAAGATTTTGTCAAGTTTTTGTGCGTAGAGGATAGCACCGAGATTCGTATTAAGCGACTATTTCTATATTGGTTGTAATCGATTATTGATATAGGTAGGTTTTATGGTGGGTTGGTCTTGTCTACTGTTATTGCCATTCTTGCGGGAATTGATCTTGACTGGAGCCATTTTTGGGTAGAGATACGTCTCTTCAGGAACCGGCTGGGGATTCGTTTAGTGAAAGGGGAGGGATGGTTAATCGTGTGGATGGTTGCTGCCGAGGGTGTATGGTGATGGGGACGATCGATGGAAAGTTATTAGGACACTAGAGTCTGGTGGTGGGTTAATGGCTTAATTAGACGTTTTGTTGGGTTTTGGAAGGAGGAGATATAGATAGTATATAACGAGGGAAGTGAAGCGACGAGACATGTGATGGCATGGAGCATGGGTGAGGGTGGAAAGTATGTGTGATATGTAAAGTCAATAATTTGTTTGTGGGTCGGCAGATTGTGGGCTATATAGGCAATGGAATATAGAGTTAAGGGTTTTGTCGGCTGCTGTTTGTCGTACTAGGGAGCGTAAGTGCTCTGTCATCTTTACTAGAATCGAACGGTCAATGTCACTCACATCCAACTTGGTTTGTTCTAATAGATATCCAATTTTTTCCTCGATTCTTTTACATTTTTTTGTAATTATTCGCAATATTTTTCTATTTTTCGAGTTCAAGGAGAATGAGTTCAGGGTTAAAGTTGTCAACATTCAACATGGGAGTCGTTCTGTACAAAAAGCCAAAAACTCTTCAAACATGTCCTACTGTGGCACTACTTTTGATTGGTTGATTGATGTCGGATATATGACATCAAANGTTCTGTTTCATTGGAGTTAAAGTCAAGGCGACCGGCATGCAACATGGTTGTTGAAGTAAGTGGTGTAATATGTTCCTAAACCTTTATTAGTTAATTTCGATTTTTATTAATATTTCTCGAATTTTGCACTGTTATTGAGATCAAATCAAGGCCACCAGCATCCAACATGGGTACCAGATTCAGAGATGTAATATGTTCCTATTCTCTTATTAGTTAATTTTTATTTTTAACAATTTTTTCCATGGTTTTTCGTTTGCAGATTTATTGGGGTTAAGGTGACCAGCATCCAGCATGGGCTTCAGAGTCAGTGACATAATATTTTCCAAAAATTTTATTAATTTCTTTCGGTTTTACAATTTGTTATTATTGTGGTTGGTGATTATGAGATAGGTGGTGGGTTGAGTGTCAGTATAACATTATATATTTCACGATATTTAGAAAACTATTTCGATTTTTTGCAATTTATCTCGATTTTATAATAATTGTACGGGGTGTGTGACGATGGTGTTAGGTTATGGAGCTGGGAAGAGCGAGAGGTAGGAAAGTGTAATATTATTTGTTCCTTAATTTTTAAATTTGTTGTCAATTTGTTGTAATTGTTCTCGATTTTTTTATGATTGGGTGTGGGTGGTGGTGAAGAGGTGTGGGGCTGAAGGGGATGGGTGGACGTGGTAGGTGCAGGATGGCCGCCAGGAGAGGAGGCCATTTCTGCTGATCCTCCCCGGTCTGCTGGTCCTGGCTCGGAGCCATGAATCCTGTTTTACTGTTCTGAATATTAAATGGCTCGAATCCTCTTGCCCGCCTGAGGATATTTTCGCATTTGCTTTAAGGGGTTTTGGATCTGCTTTCCTAATTTTTCGAATTTTTTTTTTTGTAAGAAAAGAATTTTTTTCTAAAATAATTATTTTGGTAGTGATTTTTGGGGTTATACAGGCAATTTTGGCGATAACATGACTGTCCCAGGCCGGCGGTAGCGAGCGCTGACTGCGATGTTAACCAATATGGATGACAGCTTCGAGCTCCGAACCATGAATCCTGTGCCAAAAGCCACATATGAACACTTCTCGAATTACATGACTGGTTCCCCAGATATGGCATAAATGTTGCATTTTGACACCTTACACTATGTTACAAAAATAGACAAAAAATGGTCTTGTAAGTTCATTTGATGCTTTTAATTAAAATTAAATATATATTTGTATCATTAATATGGTAACCTTATCTAAACTATTTATATGGTAGCCGTTCTGTACAAAAAGTCAAAAACTCTTCAAACATGTCCTACTGTGGCACTACTTTTGATTGGTTGATTGATGTCGGATATATGACATCAAAGNCAAAAACTCTTCAAACATGTCCTACTGTGGCACTACTTTTGATTGGTTGATTGATGTCGGATATATGACATCAAAGCTTCAATTTCTCATGTGGTGTTATCTTCATTACCAGAGAACGAAACAGTGGCGTATTAGAAGGTTCTATGTGTGTCGGATACTGCTACATATCAAAGTCATCTAAAATTGTTTGAAATTACGGCACACTTTCAAAAAATATTTATATGACTTTTGTTTTGAAAATAGGTTACTACCTCTATAAGTTATCTAAATTTAGACACACTACAAAACTTTAACTTTTTGCCTGATTTTATTTGGTATTAGTTAATTTTCCCCGAGTTCGGAAGCGAATACTTGTGCTGCTAACTTCCAAAATGGTGGAAAAATTAGTTTATGTATTCTTATTGATGCCTGCATATTCATATACTGCCAGCATACAAAGTTAAGTTGAAATTGGTTACATTGTTTCGTAGATTAAAGCTGCAGTGCTACAATGTTTTGTGGGCCGTCTTTTAAAAAATAGTGTTTGGTTCTTTTCAAACATATTCTATCATTTTATATGGCATACCACAGTACTTACTACTTGTTTGCCAAGATAGGTTGGAATCAGTTGACTGTTTGCCGAGATATAACATAACTTCATTTATTCATGTGGCACAATCTTACAAAATGGCGGACAAAAATCTCCATGTATACATATTTTGATTGATGTAATAGATATTGTTAGCATACAAAGTTAATTTGAAATTGGTTTAGTTTTTTTACAGATAGAGCTTATTAAATTAAAATATTTATACGACCGCAATTTTGAAAATTATTATCAGGCCCTATTAAAACATGTCCGTTTACAAGGCCTACTGTAGTAACTATTCTTTGNCGCAATTTTGAAAATTATTATCAGGCCCTATTAAAACATGTCCGTTTACAAGGCCTACTGTAGTAACTATTCTTTGCCAAATTTTGTTGGAATCGTTTGATTTTTTTTCAAGATAAGACAAAACTTTTTATATTCATATGGCAATATCTTACAAACTTGAAGACAAAAGAGGATCTGTTTAGACGTATTTGACTGTTGTAAAATATACTGCAACTAAACAAAGTAAAGTTTAAATTGTTTTTTTTTTGTTTTGGAGATACATTATACTAAAATTAAATAATAACTTGGCTACCGTTCTGAAAATAATTGTCTGGCCCATATAAAACATGTAGGTTTTCATGTCCTACTGTAATACTACTTGTTTGTCAAATTTTGAAGGAATTGGTGAGTGTTTCCCGAGATATGACAAAACGTGATTTATTCATGTGGCACTATCTTACAAAATGGTGGGCAAAAGAGGCTCTGGCTAGAGAAATTCTATGATTATAATATATACCACTAGCATACAAAGTGAAGTTTAAATTTGTTTCATGGTTTCGTAGTTATAGAAAAGTAGAATAAAATGTTAATATGGCCACCATTTAAAAAATAATAGCCTGAACTCACTAAATCATGTCAGTTTACATGAACTGTCATATTACCTATTACTTGAGTTCTAAATTTGATAAAAATAGGTTGGTTGTTTCTTGAGACATGACATTAAAACTTAATTTTCATGTCACATATTTTACAAAATGGCTGACAAAGAGGCTATATATAGACACATTTTATGCTTGTAAAATATACTAATAGCATACCAAATTTTATCGAAATTGGTCAAAAGGTATGGTAGATATTGCAAAAGAATCTTAAGTATTTATATTGCCACATTTATAAAACTAAGTGCCTTATAAATTAAAATTGCGTATTTTAACTTGATTTCAATAGTACTACTTATATGCCGAATTTGGCAGTAATCGATTATGTTATTGAAGATATAATGAAAATCCATTTTTTTACACCATCTACCAACATGGCTTATTAATAACAGTATCACTTTCTACATTCAATGCTTACATCAAGCACTTGAACATGCCAAATTTGGTGTAAATCTGTTAAATTATTCCCGAGATATAATGTAAAAGTTTATTTTTTTCATTTTAACTATCTTCCAAAATCGCAGGCAAATATCTTTATCGGTTTCTAAATTCAATGCTTTCACCATGCCCTGTCAAAGTAATAAATTTGGTTTTAATCGGATAAATGGTTCCCATATTAAAAATATTGCTCTAAATTTTGTAACTGCTGTCATTTTGAAAATAAGTTCTAAGCGTGATCGAAAACTATATAGTAATTCTGATTATCCTTACTAAATGCTATTTATGGACTTAGATTGGGGAAATTCTGTTTTTGGATTTAAGAAATTAGTTATTCGAGACAGACTTCGAGTGATTTCATTCGCCTGTCTTTCTTTCAGAAAGTAGGCATAAAAAATGAATGTGCACTTCGTTAAACAAATAACTTTATTGAGTCTGAAATACTGAAAAAGCTTCTGATATATATACAAAATTGAAAAACTTCTAACATTATGATAACTGTTGGAAAATATGGAAATTTAAATATTGATTTTAGAATGTAAGTTCTTAATTGGGTTACCGATAAAAATTCAAAATTATTTGAAAAGTCTGTTTTAATTACAGTGAAGGAAATATACATATGTTTTCTTTAAAATGCCACAAAGATGTTATAGATATAAATTTTTGTATAACAAATTTGTAATATTTTATTTTTTGAATTTTTTTATCGTATGGTTATATAGCTGTTTATTTGGTTATTATCAAAGTTTAATAGCAGAGTTGTAAACTGTATAATTATACGTATTAACATTGTTATGTGTAAATAATATGTTCAACAATTATTTCAAAAACGTAATTTTGTGCCAAATTTAAAACATATTGGATAAACTTTAGCAAGTTTTTGCATTCTGTGTTTTGTGAAAATATTATGTACACGTGTAAATTAGAGAAGAAATATTTTATGATATTAATTTTAAAACACGACCGAATTGAAATTTTCTAAAAAAATCAATATCTGTCATTTCGCTCATGCCCTTTCTGCTAAAGTTGCTGGGCAAATTAAATTTACCTATTCTTACACAGGTTCTAATTTTCCTCACCGTATCTACACAAATAGTAGTGATATTATATTTGACATATGGTAGAAAATTCCAAACTAGGAACATCCGTTGTTGACATAAAATTCTTGGTTTCTTGTTATCTGTTTAAAGAAGTAATAACATTTTCGTAAGTAAATATAATAGATTTTATGTAAGTCATTTTGTTTTGAAGAATTTCTAGTTTTGTAAATATATTTCAAATCCTATTAATGAAGTTGAAAAAATGTTTCAAACTATTACAGAATTAGTTAAATTCGTATTTCACTGAAAATATTAAAATCGTAATTGTGACATATGGATAATGTGAGTAACGAAATAACAAATTTCTAGTTCGTTGACTGCAATTATTTTTCAAATTCAAAATTACATATTTTAAATATACTTTTAGTATTTTGCTGTGTAAGAACACATTAACTAGCTTATGTCACATATAACTGTCATAATTCCTACTTTCACTGAAATATGAAAAAGTAAATATTCTGTCCCATTAGATAGAAAAAGCATACCGAGTCGTATAATAGTAATCAATCGTACCAACAATATTTAAAAATGGCATTGAATATTATAAATATAATATATTTGTATTAGTAACATATATTTTTATACTTACCTACTATCAATACAAACATCCACATTTATATAGGTGCTAGGACCATTAGCTACATATATTTAGGCACATCAATTGCATGTATACCTATTATGTTACAGAAATTATCAACAGAGAGCAAAAAGAATACAACAGGCAACGACATGTTTGCCAGAAGAACAGTTGCTTTCGGTGAAGACAACATATTCTACTACAGAGATGAGACGATGCTGCCTACTCCTGGAAGCGTAATTGTAAGTTTCCAAACTTGACTTACTGAAAAGTGAATATTCTTAACCTTTTAAGTGCTATATGTGAGAAAATTAACTTAACTGTATTTATATGGTATTTGTGGCAATGGCAAAGTAGTCCTTAAAGCATAGCATGCAGCGACAATTCCAAATAGTTTTAAGAAGATACATTTTATTTTTCGTTCCGGCACATGGGACGTGGGTGATCTTCAAGGATTGTGTCATCACAGCATGCGGCATCCATCTCGTGTAGGTCCTGTTCTATGAAGGTTACCTAAACTTTGTATTTACGTTAAAGTGGAAAATTTGAAAAAAAAGCACAAATAACGAAAAAAAAAATTGTCTTTAAAAAATCCGAAAAGTATTTAAAAATAAAAATAACTGAGCTTACAAAAATTCGAAGAAATGTTGCAAATTTTCGTAAATATAAATAAAAATGTTCAAATACTAACATGTTGGAGGACCGTGTATCGAACTAATAAAATTTGTTAAAGGACACATCTTACGGCTCGACGACCAACTGACGAGTGACTCACTCCATACTCCCTCCAAATTTTATTAACTACTTAGTTGGCCACCTCCATCAATTATTCGCCATTGCTCTACCAATTAATTGCCTTCGTTCACCCACCACATCAACTTTTTCTGGCTCAACTCCACCCACTCCACTAATTATTCACTTTAGTTTGAACCGATGCGCCCCCATCCCTATTTGTATTGACTTACCTTCACCCCCACCAATGTTATGCATTGGCTGTTTAGTCGGTTAATTACTCGTCATAGCTCGACTCCCCGTAGCCCCCCCCCCC